>CM051029.1:12231022-12241022 GCA_027627225.1 Congeria kusceri | reverse complement strand
ATCGTCGTCGTTCTTGTTGTGTTCGTCGTTATCATCATCTTCAACTTATTCTATTTCTTCTTATTCTTTTTATTCTTCTTTTTTTTTCACCATCATCACCACACTGTCGTTTTGTGAGCATTTTGCATGTACAACTATGCAGTGTGCTACTTATGAATCATTAAATATCAGCTCGGGGCGATATATCCACACACTGCATAAAGAAATAAAGAAATAAAATAAAGCCAAATATTTTTTTCATTAATACAAGGAATCATTATTTGTTTGTATTATTAATCGCTTCCCTATTACTTGTTGTGTAACACAAACATTATTTTTTTATTTCGGAGACTACCATTTGTATCGGTGTTTACCGGATATGTTTATACAGGACCAATTCCTGTAGCCCTTAAATGGAATTGTTTCGATCGTTTTATTAATCCAGAATGTTGTGTACGACTTGCAAATCATTGCAAATTATTTTTCAAGTCGCTGACATCTGCGGCGGCGTTTTATTTGTAGCATAAATGTGAATATTGTTAATGGCAAAGTGTTTCCATTGGTCAGTATTTTATGAAATAATCTTTGTGGAAAATTAAAAATAAAATGTCTTAATATTCTCAAATTGTGCAATTGCATTTTCTGATAACGAAATACATTATTCTAAAATGTAGTCACAACTCTTGCAATATTACTCCAAATAAATGAATAGTTTGTTTTTGTGATGCACATTTTTCAAAGAATAGTGTATCAAACCAAATTCTAAGTTTGACTTATTTTCAATTTAAGATGAACATGGCTTAATTTTTTTTATTAATATGGGTCTTTTGCATGATAAGCTGTGACATTATAACGTTCTTATGCCACAATTGTTATAAAAAATCCTTCCAAACTTCACATAGCTATCACGCACTTCTTTTGTTAACCCCGGCTGTGAAAATAAATTTCTCAACAGAAACACAAAACATCAGATGCTATTACCGATACAACACCGCGCAGATGCCCCTATCTAGTTGAGATTATAATAACAACGACTATTGTGTGTCAACACGCATGGCGTTGACATTTACACTTTCTTATGCACTCATGAATTAATTACGTCCTGTTTCCTTAAATAAGAAGTTACTTTCGATTTGAATATGATAACCGAAACAGCAATTCAAACCTTAGGATACATAAATCAAGTGCTTGAAGTTTACTTCCTGAAGAACTTGTTTGTCACAAGAGACTGTAAGTGTGACATGCATAATACATTTGCATAAAATCATAATATTAATATAAGATCATATATTCAACTAAATTTACAACTGAATGACCGTTGTCAATCATGAAATATTATATACAGACCTATTATAGATGGTTTAAATTTAGTTGACATTGGTTTTCTGTCTATAAATACGCTGCGTTTGTCTGTATGTATAAATCGTCTGATTGACCTGTATCAATTCGTTCATGTTGATAACGATTATCACTTGCACGTGTGTATGTGTGTGTAGTCCAATTTTATCGCGTGCACCGGGATTCTGTCCCACATGGTCACCGTCCCAGGAAGACATTTTAGTTGGGTTACGGCGGATAGTACAAGTTACACGAGACGCCACTTTCCAGAGGCGACCCTGGGTCTAATGGTGCCCGATGTGATGCACCTATTATACTGCATCTCGGTTTAACGTCTCTTGAGAAAACTAGTAAGTAGGTTAGGGTGTATCGGGGGCTCGAACATGCGACCTCTGGGTTGTATAGCCACGGGGTTTTCACTAGACTACGGATACGCCACATTTGCATTTTTACGGTTTAAGTTATAACTTTTGTTGAGTGTAAATGATTTTAGTGTCAATGGAAAATTACAAGTGAATGCTAAAATCACAGGCTTTCAAAATATTTGTATAACGTTTGTTTATTGAGCCATTCACAGTTCATATCAATGTGCTTTGTTGTCCTGTTGTAGTAGTACTATGAATATATATTTAAATTTAACAATTGAAATTATTGTGTTATAACAACTAATTTTCTCCCTAGAAATCACATATATTGAGTGTTTGGCACGATATGCATTTAACGAACGTGAATATGTAGCTGGCAGTAGTGGGCACTAACAGGCAGTTTGATCCTGTTAAGATACTGAAGTGGATAACACGAACGTTTTCTACTTCCCAGATAATAACTTAATAGGTGACATTTATTAGAATAAAAAATCGACATAGCTAAGTGGATTTGTGGTTGGCAGAAATATGCCACCATACATTTTTTTCAGTCTAACACTAAAATTAAAGCAAACACACCAAAATGAGGCGTGTCCTGGGTTAATGCAGGTGCGTAAAGTGTTGTCCCGGATCAGCCTGTGCAGTCCGCACTGTCTATCAGAGACAACACTTTCCGACAACAGTTGATTTATTTTTAGAAGAGACTTCATTGAAACAGAAATAACTATAAAAGCGGAGTGTCGTCTCGGATTAGCCTTTCGGACTGCAAGGCTTTTCCGGGACGACACTTACGCACGCGCGTTAAGCCCGGTTTTCCCACGACAGGCCTCAAATGTATTTGATTAAAAACTCGTTTTCCACATAGCAGTTTAATGTTCTTTGATGTGATAATGTCCTTTAGAAATATCAGCAAGATCACGTATGTGTAATGGCGACAAAATACCTTATTACTATTTTAAATCACTTGTCCAACATATCTACATGTGTTTACACTATTGTGACTATTATTATGACTAGATTGCTGAATAAAGATACGTTTATTTAGCAAGGCTTAGAAAACCTGAAACACAAGCTTTGGCGAGTGGTTCACGTTTTTGTTCCGAGCAAATAAACTTATCTTGACTCAATATTTAACTGGTATTCTATTTATCCCATCATTTTTTGTCTTTATTTTAAAAATAAACAATAGAAAACACTGAATATTACGAAAAACATAAAATGACGTCACGAACATGAACAAGATGACGTAATTTACTGCGCGTGTTTGCTTCATCACCACAGTGTTTAAATAAAGCAAATTGTATTCAATGGGGGTTTATTTTATCAATGCTCGCACGATGATGGGATAAAATAATTCGTGTATAAGAAAATATATTAAACGCAAATAATACAGTCATGCAATCACTGTTATTTTGTGATCATTACATGCATATTGCTAATTAGGAATATTTGAAATACGAACCGAGGGTGGATGCTACATGTTGCACATATTCAACCAATACTGACTTAGTATGTCAGGTTTATAATACAAACAGTCCAGAAAAGAAATCAAATATTTGAAACATCATGAAGTTGAACACCTGTTCATAATAAAGTAAACACTACATGATTTAAGGCGACCTAGGAAATTACAACATGCACTACGTGTAAATGCGTGATTACTGTTGCTGAAATGAGATCGCTTGAATATGTGTATTATTCATAGTTCTACCACGGTACTCGGCTAGTGGTCCATAGATAAAGAAGGAAAATAACTGTGGGTTATTCTGCAACAAATTATGGGCGGAGCCTAATGTTTTGACAATAGTTCCGGAAATTCAAAGAAATTGTTGCGTAAAACTGCTCGTGCTTAAACGCGCGATAGTAAACTGTGACAAACAAATCATGTCTGCATTATGTAGCGCAATAAAACCACGCCTGTACTTCATATGTTATACTTAAGTTCACAAAAACGTTTACGTTTTGTTAATATGCTTGTAATTTGCGCTTTTTAGCAAAGCTGACGTCAATTTATATTGTTATGATTTATTGACGTCACTGAAACGCACGTGTGAGTATAGATAAATATAGTTCTCATTCATAACCTTAAAAATACGAATTTTATATTAGATCGTGTTAGAATCGAAATAATTAACGGGTAACATTTGGTTATTGCGGTAATAACCATGGGTTTGTCGTTCCGATGCTTGTTATCAAACCACTCGGGCTACCGCCCTCGTGGTTTAATTCCTACGCATCGCAACTCCAAACCGTTGGTTATTACCGAAATAACCATCAGTTACCCGTCAATTATTTCTTAATTAACTACGCTTAAAATAAGCATTTCTTAAAGTGTGTACGCCTGGATATTTACTTATCTGCATTAGTCTGTTGAAACGCTTAAGGTGTAGACTAGTTTAAACTCGATTTCTCGCTTCTAGATTAGGTGAATTTGGGTTGTTTTAGTTTTGATACAAAACCTGTAAATATTAAACGACAAGTACTACATGAGTAATAGTTAATGTGCGTCGCATAATTTGTAAATAAAAGAACTTTCAGGTATGTACGTGGTCTGGGGCGCATTAAATAACGTTGAAACGGAAGTAAATAAGCACTTTTTTTAAATTTATCTCTTACATTAAACGCAATAAAGCCTTATGGAAATTGTGCATCGATTGCTTTTAGTCCTAAAATCGTTTGAAATGGGTTAATGCCGTAATGTTTTTTCTGATTTGTCATATCTGCATCCTCCGTCCAATTCTAGTAGCAAAGGAACACTGTAATGATACATACTTAAACTATCACATATTCTCCCCATTAATATGGATCTGCGCTTATGTTTTCGCAATAAAAAGTCATATAACTTGGTTCTATAACTGGTTCTTTCACATTGCATTGACATCTTAATGCGTTAGACAAATAAAACTTGCACGTTGGCCATATGTTTATTTGCATATTCATATCATATCTAACACGAATGTAATTTGTAAAACCAATACGAAGTAAATTAAATTAATATGATTTAAGGCACTACATTATGTCGGGAAAACACAATACAAATAAACTATTATGCAAACATTTTTACTAAACAATTACAACGGATCGTGATATTGCGAACTAATCTTTTGTCTTTTAAAACAAGTGTGTTTTTTTTTTAAAGTCGTGTTGATCGATGTTTTTTTATTAGTTATTGATTTATCACACTGAGGCCATTTTCTTCATTTTTTTTAAAGACCATTCACTCCATACATGTAGGCTTGTTATTAGCTAAACAGGCATTTAAATTTGAGCCTGAATTAATAATTTCCATTTACATACATGCCATTCACAATTATGTGTATTACATTTTGTTTTTAATAACTGAATGCATATTTATGGTTGAAAATGTTTTATTGAGTGTCAGGTGTTTTACGAAACATTACTTTAAGAACAAATTGAGTTCTACCGATAAATTTATAAAACATTATTTCCAGTGACTGGGAAACCCATGCGAAATGCGATATTTGTGAATAAAATTGAGAAAAATTGCAAAGAAATGTTCACCGATACGATTTTTCGTCCCACCGAACATTTTGAGTACGAATCGAAAACCTCTGCTGTATAACAGACAATGCTCGGCCTGGTTTGCAGTTTTGTCACATGCGGTAAAATTATTTCGGCAGTCTAAACAATCAATATAAACAGACGCTCATAACACCTTGAACCGAGTGGATGCGTGGTGTATTTTTCTCGACTGATTGCTGTAAATCCCATTAAAATCGAAGGAAATTCCATACATTTTGGAAAGAGCCGATAGATTTTCGTGGATTTGACTAATGATCTCATATTGAAAAATCCTTTCCCAGTCAATGTATTTCTGCCTGAATCTCCACATAAGTCAATGTAACGTTAGAATGTTTGTTTCAAAATACGGATACGTATGCTACACTAAGTAATACAAATAATCAATGTATAGTCTTACAACATTGACCTGGCACTCAGGAATATACCGTTCGTTTCCGTAACCTTTTATCGGAAAATTGTTTACTAGCGATCTGTCTTAACAGTCCAACATACTACATGTGAGTTTAAATTAAATGAGCATATACTTCGACGTAGAAATAAATGATTGACAGGTTAAGGCACTAGCTTACGGATTTTGAAGCTGCGGGTTCAAATCCTTGTTCGTTCTTAAGATATTATTTATTTTATTTCGAGTTAATAATTATTAGCACGCAGTTCAAGCTTGTTTCCTTCTATTGTCCTCTAATTGAATTGTACAATAAATACGTTAAATAATGTTCGAAACTGTTTTTTTCGTTTTATTTTTGTATTGATTAAACAAAACATTGAATAATATCCCAAAGACAAAACAAATTAAAATGAAAATATATTATAGGGCAGCAATTACAGCTGCAACGACATTTTTCTTATATTGCCTTGGAATAAAAACGAATGCAATCCTGATGTTTACACCATTACCTCTGCAAAGTTAACGAGCACTCAACCATTAGGCTAATGTTCCATATAACAGAGTATGCATAGATAGCGACAAAATATTATTATAGCAGAGTGTTTACAATACATACCCGATTACTACGACGTAAATCTACGAAACTTTACGGAAACAAATGAGTGCTAGGTCAATTTTGTCGGACTATAGATCTAAATCGATGTTGACAGACACGTGTAAAACAAAAACTAACATAAAATTATGTTATTTTTAATGAATAGTTTGAGTTGGTTTAGTGACTAAATTGCATTTGTAGATCTCACGATGCACTGCTTTTCATCCTAAATTTAAATACTTATTACAAAATTAACATTGCATTTAAATATTCAGATGTAGTTTAATTAATGAGTTTAGTATATATAGTTATAGTTTTGTTATTGTTTTATATTATTTGGTATGTTTTCATTTTTATGGTTTCATTGTATAAATAATGTAGGCCTATACTAGGCAATTTTCAAATCACGAAACACGTGCATTGGACCACTCAGTTAATTACATGTAAGTTACCATGGGCGTAACTGTACATATTCCCGTTTTTACCCTTACATGGATAATAGCAATTCTTAAACCATTACACTTTGTATGTATTAAATTTCAAGGAATAGAAATATATAGCAATTATATAAACAATTCTTTTGTTTCATTTTATCTGAAAGCATTGAATGTTGTTGAAACTGAAATAGTCTCTTTAGACATAAATTTCATAAGTTTTACAGAAATAAGCTAATTTCAGGTGTATAATTATTCATTACAATGTTTTCGCGTGCGTATGTAATACCGTCTTACTATAGATACGCCCCTGATTACAAACAAGTTGATGTAATTTGTTGTATAACGTACTTACTGTTACGACGTATTCATATTGCCTCATGTGATAAGGTCAACTATTTAGAGTGAGTATGAATGGTTGAAAAATACGGTGGCATAGATGTGACATGTGCTTGTTTGTATATATGTCGTTACAACGAGATCTGTTCTCATGGGAACGACATATATAACTCATGGAAACGACATATTGAAACGTTGGAACAAGATAATTAACTCGTGGTAACGAGATATTAAGTCGTAGGAACGAGATATTTTCTCGTGGGACCGAGATGAATACCTCGTGGGAACGACACATTAAGTCGTGGGAATGAGATAATTAACTCGAGGAAGCGAAATGTTAAGTCGTGCAAACGAGATCTTATCACGTTCGAACCACATAAATAACACGTGGGAACGACATAATATGTCGTGGGAACGAGATAATTTTGTCAAGGGAACGTCTTAATGAGAAAATTAACTTTACGTTGGCATTATGTCTGCTTTGTATAAAGTAATTTATTGTATATCGGTTTACTAGTCACGCTGAATACTTTTGCAGGGCTCTCTTTTAATTTTGTTTTTCTACTATTGACCTCGTATGTGTATAACTTCGCATACGTTTATGTTGTTTAAGTTATGCACGTATGCGCATTGTTGACCCCTATTGAGTGACAATAGAAACTGGTAAAACACGTCTAGCATTGGAAAAGTACTACTAATGTACCGGTGTATGTACATGTATATAGTGGATGCTATATCCCGTCACTAGGTCTTCTATATTAACTATACCCAGCTAAAAATAAATTGATAACTTGATATTGTCATTTTTTCATGAATGGTTTTAATTAGACGTTTTAGGAAATGCTGACGTTTGTTTGTTTGGTGACAAACCTACATAATTGTTTAAGTTTGATGTTTTTACGAACGAAGTAGGGATTATACAGTATATCATCGCTAGATTTTCAATCCCTTGCGTGGGGTTCATATTAACATGTGTAGTACTTGGTAGAGTTGACAACTAATAAATCAGCCGAAAAAGCTAATTATTATGTCAACATTATATTCAGAGTGACTAGTAAACCGATATACAATAAACTTTCTTTATACAAAGCAGACATATGCCAATGGAAAGTGAGATTTGAAAGCCCCTAGGTGAGCGGGAATCTGTCGGAGTTGATATTTTGATTGGCTCATTAAGTCGTTCTCTTGACAAAAATAGCTCGTTCAAACGACATAACATTTTGTTACCACAAGTTTACTTATTTATCTCGTTCCCATGACTTAAAATGTCGTTTCCACAAGTTATTTATGTCGTTCCCACGAGAAAAGATCTCGTTCCCACTATTTAATATGTCGTAACCACGAATTAAGTATCTCGTTCCCGCGCCTTATATTGTCGTTACCACGTTATAATTATGTCGTTCCCTCGACTTAAGATCTAAATAAAAAAATGCGTTATGTCACATCTATGCCACCGTAGCAACAGGCTAGACACATTATGAAAAGCAATTTGTACTACCCATGTTATAAAAACAACTTGAATGTCGATATGATTGACAATAATAGTATTACACTCGATAATTGAATGCGGATTTTAATTAAAGGTAAGCACTGTCAAACAACAGCTTGGGAGGGAACACAACAAATGTGTCTGCGATTGTCAAACTATGTTGAAAAAGCTTCATTGAATGATACGCTCTATAATGTTCAATCGCGTTGGAACAAGATAAATAATGAAGTGTATTAACGAGTATATTGTACATACCAGACAATCCCTGTCGCGAGTATCTTATGAAACACCGTACAATGAACCACTTAAAGTACATACAATGGCAAACCCGTGGACACTATAAGTCCCGTATGGGTGTACTGAAATATATACCCAGTATTCAACTGAGCAGAAATATGAGATGTCTGTTTTGACAAATAAGTCATTAAATGCAAATAGTATACAGTCTGGGGGTAATGTAACCTAAAACCTTTCAGACGCAATGAACGCAACACCGGGTCAGACTTGATTGTCTCTTCCTAGTATTATATTTGTGAACACTTCTGAAAAAGGAAGTTCAAATTGTGTCTCTTTTGGTTGCAGCAATACCCGGACAAGCTAAGTTTAGATTGTATTTTAGATTGTATGCGTATTCAGTTAAAAGCACTAAATCTTGAATATTTATGTATGTGCGTGTTTGTGTAATATGAGAAATGTGTTAAGATAACCTTTGATGACGTTTTCATTTGACCACATTTAGTTGTCTGTTAATTTATATTTCCAAACAAACAACATACAAATATGTTTAAAACTAAAGATGGCGTTGTTACTTGTGTTAATCGTTTTCATACTAGATCTTATGCAACTATTAGTAAGTGAAAGCTAATTGTGCAATATTTAAAGAGCCTCATAGATGTTTTATTTGTAATTAATTTTGAAACCAGTACTTATCACACTAATCAACTCAGAAAATCACATATTCCTTTGCGTTGGAATATGTACATGTAGTAGAAATGTTGACACTTGTTAACTACCATCTGTGAATTGGTCTCTTTGAGAGGGTGCCTTGAACTGTCACTGAGCAATGTGTATGGGAATGAGTTTAACTAAACATTTATTGTTAACTTATAAACACAATTTAAGTAAACATAAGAATGTCGTGTCGATAATTCCAACCTTTTTGGGACATGTGTGGTGTTACTGGAATCTTCTGAACGTAAATTACTGAATGCTGGTGTGTATTTAGTTTTCATGTAATTCAATGGCATATAAGCATTTCACACGTTGTGAAATCGATATTTCATGCAAGCAGAAGTGTTCAAAATTGTGTTGAGCATGATTATTGGAGCCGGTTTTACTAGTGATCTCCTTGTCTATGGCGTTGTATGTAAGCGACTACATGAGTATGGAGTAAATCAATGATAAAGTACCAACGTAATGCACGTAGAATAACCGTAGCCAAACAACCCAGTGAGAGTATTGATTTTGGTTTTGCTGTTTCCTTATAAGGTATTGTATATTACAACGCAAATCCAGTTTAGTCATAAACGC
>CM051029.1:12176022-12226022 GCA_027627225.1 Congeria kusceri | reverse complement strand
ATTTGAAACGCAATGTTTCATATGTATGTTTTATTTCTTTCTTATCAAAGGTCGATACATAGGTGAAAACACAAGGCTTATATTTGATATTATGAACTTTACTGAAGAGAAAGATATTCCTGGTTTGTTGCTTTTAATCGATTTTGAAAAGGCTTTTGATTCTCTGTCGTGGTCATTTGTCGATGAGACACTTTCTTTCTTTAATTTTGGTCCTGACATCAAACGTTGGTTTCAAATATTTTACAAAGATGCCAAATCCGCAGTCATACAGTGTGGATATTTATCTGAATTCTTCCCTATTCAGCGTGGATGTCGCCAAGGAGACCCATTATCTTGTTACATCTTTATTCTTTGCGCAGAAATATTATCTTTAAAAATAAGAAATAATAACGACATCAAAGGTGTAAACATCAATAAAATAGAACACAAACTCTCACAATTCGCAGATGACACAACCATTATTTTGGATGGAGCGGACAAAAGTCTTGAATTCTTCCCTATTCAGCGTGGATGTCGCCAAGGAGACCCATTATCTTGTTACATCTTTATTCTTTGCGCAGAAATATTATCTTTAAAAATAAGAAATAATAACGACATCAAAGGTGTAAACATCAATAACATAGAACACAAACTTTCACAATTCGCAGATGACACAACCATTATTTTGGATGGAGCGGACAAAAGTCTTAATGAAACATTACTTACATTGTATAATTTCTCATGTATTTCTGGACTAAACGTTAACTTTGATAAAACAAAGGTAATATGGATTGGAAAGAAAAAATTCAGTTCCGAAAGTATTAAAACTAAATGGAAACTTCAATGGAACCAACACAGTTTTCAGATGCTAGGAATTCATTATCACGTCGATCTACAACAGATATTAGACATTAACTATAAAGAAAAAATAGCTAAAATGGAGAATGCACTTTTAAGTTGGAAAAAAAGAAACTTAACACCCATAGGCAGAATTACAGTTATAAAAACATTATTGATATCATTATTTAATCACCTATTCATATCCCTTCCTAATCCATCATCGGAATTTATTAAAAACTTAAACACAATATTTCTAAACTTTATATGGGGTGGACAAAGTAGGATTAATTATAACACTTTATGCACAGAATATTGTGAAGGGGGGCTCAAAATGATAAATATCAAAGCTTTTATTCATGCAATGAAACTAACATGGCTAAAAAGAGTATATGTCTCAAATGGAAATTGGTTACACATTGCAAATTCATACGTAGATTTTAAGAAGCTGGTACGATGTGGAAAACATTATTCACAAAAGTTAGCAACTATAATAACCAATCCTTTTTGGAAAGACGTCCTACAATCATTTGTCGTCTTCCAAGAAAAAATAATATTTAATGCAACGGACATATTTTACTATCCAATTTTCTATAACGAAGGAATATGTATAGGAAATAAAAGCATCTTTTTTAATTCCTGGTATATGGCAGGGTTACAATATATAGGTGACCTGTTAGATAGTGATGGTAAATTTCTAACATTAAATGAAATAAATATAAAATATAATCTGAAATTTGACTTTCTTTTATACCAAGGTATTAAAAAGGCCATATTTACAAAATTCAAATCACACAATATACACGAAACTGACAGAAACAATTATAAAATGGAAAGACCTTTTATACCACCATCATTTAAAGTAATTTTAAGCAAAGAATCGGGGGCAAAACGAATGTACAACATCCTAAAAAGAACAGAAATCGAAATGCCAATAAAACAAAAATGGCCTAGTAAATTAAACACTATAATAAGCAATGATGAATGGAAGGCGATTTTCCTTTTACCTTTCACAATCAATTCTGATTCACAATTTCAATGGTTCCAGTACAGAATAATTCACCGAATAATCGGAACGAATTATTTACTTTTTAAAATGAAATTGTCGGAATCCCCTACATGTTCCTTTTGCAAAAATAGCGAAGAGACCATAGAACACATATTCTGGGAGTGCCCCACCTCAAAGTTTCTTTTAAATAATCTGTTTCCGACTACAATTTTTCCTTACTGTAACATGAAAAATTTCATACTAGGTTATGCAGAAACAAAAAGTGATGCAGTAAATAATATTTTCATTTACACAAAACTTTACATATACAAATGCAAAATGTCATTATTGATTCCTTCTGTTGAAGGTGCAAAAAATTACTTAGCATATAAATACGAGCATCAATGGAATGCCGCACTTTTAGCAGACAGAATCAATGATTTCGAATCAAAATGGAAATATGTGTTGGATAAAATACCATATCTTGCTCGTAGATCGGGGCACTAATTTACGTAAGACATTTTAACTAATGACAGATGTTTGTTGGTGTCTTTATTTTTGTTATAGTTCCTCCAAAAGTTAAACATTAGCCTTACTCCCATTATTAATACATTGAAAACTATCTGTCTCTCCTTAACAATAATCTTTTATTTTTAATACAATATCTTTCTGAAATATACTTCTGTGAAAGTTGGCGTAAATTTCGTAAGGTTTTAAAGAATTACCTAAATAGCTAACTGTCCAACCTGACATGCTATTGATGTTATACACCATCAGCTCTCTGAAAGAAAATACATCCTATGCTCAAATGCCAATGTCCGAGTTGCACGTTTGTCATGTATTCTTAGTACAACTTGTATATGTAAGTGATGCTCGTATGTGATTATATAAGTCCTGAAATACCGTGTTGTTTTTTTTTTTTTTTTTTTTTTTTTTTTTTTCTAAAATGTTTAAAAATCTGTATATTTCAAAGATTTATATTCATAATAATTTTCCCTATCCTCTGTTAACCTTCTTCAATCTACATTTTTCTATTATTTTTTTCAATTGTCGATCTGTACCTGTAGTAAAATCGTTTCTGAATATTTGAATGTTTATGACGATTTGCTGAATTACGTGTGATATGTCACATAACATGTTACTGTAAAATATTACACGTCTTGTTGAATGTACATCATCATATGAAAATGACCTATGTTTTGTATAATGTATTGTATATATGGAAATAAAATCATTCGACATTGAAAAAAAAAAAAAAAAAAAAAACAATTTGGCAAAATATAACTAACAGAGTGGATATAAAATCAAGATGAGAAAAAGGTAAACGATTTTTATTATTTTACAACTGATGAAAAGATCAAATCTATGGAATTGTTTGTCATCGGCCGAAAATTTCTACCGTACAGTTTCTTTACCTGTGTGACACAAATTGGACAGGTCAATTGTTATGCATCTTATTTGCATAGAACTATGAACAAGTAGAAAATTTTATTTGTTTTAGTGAAAGTTACTAGTAAATGACACTTTTTTCATTTTTTTTTTGAATTTGGTTTCAGCTGCTGCTGAAACTTCTGGCCCCGAGTGATAAAATTAGTAACGATTCACCACAATAACGATTCGACACATAACGATTCGCCACAGTTTACTGACGATTTGCCAGAGGGTGATAACCATTCGCCACTGTGTGTTATAACGATTCGCCACGAACTGGATGTACAAGATATTCTTCCCCGTGTCGTGCAATGTGAATGGATAAATGTTCGAGAAAATGAACAGGTGAATTTTGTGCAAATCATCCTTGGCTTATGCTTAGTTGACCAACATGAGCCTACTTCGAGGAGTGTTTTAAGCTTCGCAGCTGGCGAGTCATTTGCGTACTTGAAAATGGGATTTTTACAATGATAAATGGGACATTCAGCTCTCAGAGGTGACAACTGGATGGAGCTGGCACAATTTTCTAGGTGTTCTTGTGGTATTCTTTTGCCAGCTCCATGGGTTTACTGCATACCATGCTCGTTTGGTTTTCCGGTGGCTTCCTTGTAAAAAAATGTGAGACGTTTGTTCAACTGGATGTCTGTTATTTGACTGAAACCTCTTGTTTCTAAACCGTTTTTTGCCCTAATCTGTAAAATGGTGTATTTTTATGTTTGTTTTTGTTATCGGGTAGGTACCTATTCTCGAACCTCACCAATTTTCGAACCTTTCGTTCATGCGAGCAAAGTGTGTAAGACGTCATCCGAATATGTGTACCGGTACTACGGTAAACAATATGCACAATTGTTGCAAAATTATCGGAAATATGCATTTAAAAATTGTATTTACTATCATAATTTAGTTTTGTTAAACAATTTTATTAAAAACTCTATGACTTTTATGCATTTAAAAAAATGTACATATTTCTTAAATTAAAAGTATTTTTCTGAAAGAAAAACTCCCCTTTGAGTTCCCCTATCGGCTGCATCGGAAAAACAAGTGATGATCATGTGATGCACCATGTGTTCGTTATTGATAGCTGTGGGTATGGGAAAAGGTCAGTTATTTTTAGGCCGCCATGACAGTTGAAATAGCAAAGTGGCGACATAATACCGTGTAAATTTTCTAAAACATACAGTATCTGTGTCACTAGTAATGCATAAAAATGTGCTCATAGATTGAAATAGTGATCTATAATGTTGTTTTTATGAATGCTTTAGCAAATAAATCTACAGGCCAGGGTACATCCTTAGAGGTTCGAGAACTGGTACTTCCATGATAAATTTAATTTGTTGTCAACTTTTGATAAATATAAATTTTTATATAAATATTAAAGAGGATATGTACGATCTCATCAAATTTTCATAGAAAAATATAAAATTAAAATAAAACCTATACAAGACTGATAAATAACAAACTAGAATAAAAGTTCAGAAGAATTGATTTTTGAAAATCCTCGAAATACCTTAAAGTACGTTTTGTCTTCCAGTCGAAAACTCATTCATGTGCATCAGACATGTACAATTTGTGAAAATCCCCCATATTTGTTGCGTGTTGACTTATGGTCTGTGCAGATTGTTCATATGACACATCATGGACACGTGTTTTGTTTCTCTGACCAAACCGGTTAAAAGTGTCGTATCTGCACAGCACTAGGAAGAAATTTGTTATCATGAAGTTCATTTAAAAAAAAAATGGTACAACTATCTGTTTATTTCTTTTTATTTTAACTTCCCTTGATCATATACTTCCTCTCATTTGTGTTGTTCAAATTATGACAAAATGAAATGTTCATATTGAAATCGTACATACCCCCTTTATTTTTATCCAAAAAGTATTTTATTTTATGTTTGTGTAGAATTTTCTCTCTATGTTATTTCTTTTCTTTCATGCATAAAACTCATCAAATAGGCAAACAGAAATAAACAATATGCATTTTACATTTTTATACTTATTATTTTGTTATTAATTAATTTATTTATTTATTATCAATTTTTTTTGACAATGCCATGTTTACATATGAATAAATCTGTTACAGTATTTTTATTTGTGTGTTTTTTGTGTGTGACAGCACTGCATGTAAACAACAATAAAAAGTAGTCCCTCATGAATATTAATAGAGGCAACCGGCATCATCGAAAAATAAAAGCCTGTCACATGATGCATTTCAGCCAATCAGAACACTGAAAAATGGTGAAACCACAGGAAATTGTAATTATATTATAAAAATAATAATCATAATAATAATAATCATAATCACAATCATTATAATAATAGTTATTATTATTATCATAATAATAATAGTAATAATAATAATAATAATAATAATAATAATATTATTATTATTATTATTATTCTGAGTTCTTGTTGTTGCTGTTGCCGATAATGAAGACGATGATGATGATGACGATGATGACGATGAAATGATGATGATAATGAGGAGGACGACTACGATGATGCTGCTGCTGATGATGATCAGGGGGAGGAGGACGCTGACGATGCTGCTGCTGCTGATGATGATCAGGGGGATGAGGACGCTGACGATGATGATGACGATGATGATGACGATGATGATGATGATAATGACAACGACGACGACGATGATGATGATGATGATGGTGATGATGATGATGATGATGATGATGATGACGATGATGATTATGATAATGATGATGATGATGATGACGATATTTTCAATTATTATTACAGCGCTTACTTTTAACTGTTATAATCAGATGTGCCTCTTCGTTGGTTTTATCATCAATACATGTGTAATTACCACAGTGATTCAGGGTAACATTTGGAATGGACATGTAATATTCTCCTCTGGAACGGTTCATAGAGAACGTTCTTCCATTGTAAGAGGGCGGGTGGCATTCAGGGGTTGTATTGTAACATGACGACATTGTATTTGCACTTCCGCCTAGTTTCCATACAATGTCACCTGATGAATTGGACAAACATGTTGCTCCAAAGACGGACCCTAGTTTGGGACTTCCTACACTGCTACTGAAGTTCACGGAAGCTGTTGACACAAACAACCAATTCATGCTTACATACACATTTGTAAAATGCTATATAAAAATGACCTGTATATGCTTACGTTTACAAACACTTTGTTATGTTCTGTACAAATTTAACTCATACAAATTTATCCGTTATATATGTTTGAAATAAGCGCAATAATGTTTATTAAGGTGACGATAATAAAACATACCATACGAATCTTGTACGGGTATCCATATGTATAATAATGCACCGATTATAATCATTGTGTGTGGTAGATAAACAAACAATAATTACAATTCAATGAATTTAGACAAAATCACAACTATTTACGATTTAAACACGCGTATGTTGAGTTTATCACTGTAACTGCAAATATTTATATGTATCTCCAACACATGTTTTGTTACATTTCACTAGCCTACATACGCCGTAAGAGAACAAGCGATTGCTTTAATAAACGTCCACTTCAATTTGAGTTATCCAATCACAACGCTTTACACCGTTTACAACCAATTTGTTGAGTGGGTAAACATGTTCAGCACTGAATGTGTTTGTGTCAGTTTATGGATATTATCTGTCTAGAATCATAGCTTATTTAAAGTAGATAGCATGATAGTGTGGATTATAATTGTCTTAGCCCAAGGTCTGTATACTAATATAAGCCAGCGTTTAGCCTACATTTAGATGTAAATGCATCTTGGTTATATATGAATATTAACATATAACATTGTCGAAATGTTATGTAGCTGTGGTGTTTTGTAGGGGCTCAAGGGTCAAACCTCCAGGCTGTGCCTGCAATTCCTAACAGATATGAACATGTGTCTTTGATGTATTCTTGCAACGGTACCAGCACACAATATTTCCAGTGGTACCGCAACAATAAAGCGATACACATTTCAGTGTATGACAATGGAACTTGTTCTGACGTAGCAACACTTCTTGACCAATCAATATATGTGTATAATTGCGGACAAAATGGTGTGTTTAATTTGACAATATTAAATGTAACTACTAATAATCAACAGTGGAGATTGTTCTTGAAAAACAGTGACGACGTAGAACAAACTAGCAACACTATTACTATCAAAGTAGCAGGTAGGTTATTGCTATTTATCTTCAGTTGAAATAGTACATATGTTACAAATCAGAAGTAGGTAAGTAGTTCGATATGATGTAATAAAGTAAAACAAAATGGACTTGAAAAATATTTCAAGACTTAGCAATTATATAGTACAAATCACAGATCATCGTCAGGCATCTCATAACGAAGCCGTAATACGTGGTGTTAAAGGCCAGATTACATAGCTTGGCTGTATAATGTTTAATATTTGTAATTACTATAATTGAAATAGTAGTTTAATATTAAACTAGAACGATCATAACTACATGTACCTATGCAAACAGAAAATGATTTTTCTTTTATTCGACAAAATGTGATACAGATATTAAATTTAATATGTTGGTGTCCATGTGCCCTAGACAACGTACTTGTTAACAACTTAATCAGTTATAACGCGTTTGGGTATAGGTTGTAGATCACTTTTGATCTTGTAAATGTGTACCGATGAAGAACTAAACATTTGGCGCGATTAGTTAATTATGCAGCGGCAAAACTATATCATTATTCTATTGGGCTAATTTGCTTGCGCGGGAGAAATTTAAAGGAATGCAAACTTACAAAACTGGTTTAACGTCTACCAATTAGTGTTGTAAAGCTTTTTGTATTTAATTTTACAGAATTGTTTACATAAACGGTTAAAATAAAGTCATACACATGTGCCGACATACACTCTAGAACTGAACATAATAATGAACAATTGTACTCAATGTATGTCATGATCAGAAATGCATATTCATTCACTTAATGAAATAAATATTTTGTTTAGCCTACATTATCTGCGCGTTCTGTAAATAGCAATTACAATGGTACAATTCATGGGCACGACAGGAGAGTGAATAAACCTGAAATAGCGCGCGGAAAAGCTGTGTTAATGCGCAAGCATCAATTAGCAGCCTGAGAATCATTAACATGATCATTTCAATACATGGAGAATTTACACTTTATATGTTTATGTAAATGAACTTACTGTGCATGTTCATTTATATTAGAATTGTGGTTACGTTTTATTAATAAGTTTTGTAATTGCGCCTTTCTATTAGTTTCTTCCAGTAGATGTTATTCTGTCATAAACATGTTCACCATCTTTATATAAGTAAAATATGGTGAAAGAAGTCTTGTAAATACGTCGAACTGTGTTTCATTATTGTGCTGACTTATATGTATTTCGTTCGAAATAATTGGTTTTAATGGAATTTCCACGTTCATTGTTCCTTGAACATTTACACATATTTGCATTATGTTTTTAAATTATATTTTGCTCCAATATGGGCTCCTTGTAAACAAGTTCGCTTTACCGTATTTATCGATACTGAAACATGGAACCTATGCATATCTCCGAAGGTTCCGATTTACGTTTATCTCGCGCCATATTTGGAGAACATATTTTGAAGTCATTTGTTACTGAAAATTAAAAGAACAACAACACAAAATGTGTAGGTACTCGCGTTACATGTATCTATATGCGGAAAAACCTTGGTTTTCACGTATTATTATTATGTGTTCGTTTTTACTTTGAACCATTGTGAATTGGTCAGAAAGTCCGATGAAAAATATTTAAATATCAATAATCTAATTAAATTGTTTATTTGGTGTAGCTCAGAAAACTAACCTGACAGTGACTTTTATACAATGTCCGTATTGGAATCGTAATAAAAAATATACAATGCTATTTCATTTCAATTGCATATATTATGTAAACGGAGGCCTAGCGTAGCCATTGATCATATGTTAAATTATAACTTCGTTCGAAACAAATACTAATAACACAATTTGATATGCTATTTGCTAGAGTCATATATGAAAAATACCAAGTACAAAGATTTAAATGCTTACATTGTATTATTGTACTTCAAAACAAGTTATTAACAAAACTATTAATTTAAACGGTGTGTTACCGATGTACTAACCGGAACTCTTACATCAGTCTAAAGAATATTGAACAAAAGATATGTGGCGATGTTTGTCTTTGATCATATATCATATAATATAAATAAACTAATTAGCATTTACAAAACCAACCGCTATCTTAGTTATCGGAAGTTGTAACGGCTGCGACAATGCATGAAAACTTAATGACCATTACCCTTTGAACTTATCTTTTCGATTATGCGCTCCATGTCGTGTGGCATCGAGTCGTTGCGTTCAAGTATGTTCAGCTTTCATCGAAGAGGCTATTTATCATGTGAATATGTGCGTTTGATTGCACGATGTTGCCACGTAGACGGTCTCGCTAGAACTGATTTAAACAAACTACGTTCTTCTTTAAATAGAGACCATCATGAACCCCACCAAACAGGGTTTTATGTCCGTCAGGGAAAAAAATACTCCACTGTTCGATAGAATGCGGAGAACTTATAATTAGCGCGTGCGTTGGCGATACAAATTGGGTGCGCACGCGATAGCTTTTGCGTTCATTACCAGTGGACTCACGTAAATAAGTAACACGGATTGGGACATGATGACTCGGGAGTTATATTAACTGTTTTTAAAGTAACGTCTATAATGTAAATATGTTTTAGATTAATGAGAGTAGTAGGTCATATTTTTATAATCTCCATGATTGAGGGACGCTTCAAATGGATCATTTGATGGCAGTACATATATACGATATCGAACCTGTAACTAGGTAGCCACAATTGGGCCCATACGCTACAGATACAGCCTGATGTCTAATTATTTTACACTGTAACTATATTTCTACTAATCTGCCTGTAATTTGCAACGACGGTTATAAGTTGCTGTTTTTTTCTTCTGTTTTATGCTCCCGAAGGGGACCTTCGGGGGGAATATAGTAATTGTATCGTCTGTCCGTCTGTCCATCTGTCCGTCCGTCCGTCTGTCACGCTTCTTGTGCGGAGCATGATTACATTAGTATTAATGGGATTCAGACAAAACTTCACATTATGATAGAGGACGATTAGCGGACGTGCAGAGTACAAGGACCACAACTCTGCCTTCAGTATTAACAGAGTTATTGCACTTTGTTTTATGTCCTTGTGTAGAGCATATCTCCATTAGTATTGATAGGATTAAAATGAAACTTCATATAATGAGAGAGGACAACAAGAGAAAGTGCAGAGCACAAGAACCACAACTCTGTCTTCAGTATTTACGGAGTTATTACCCTTTGTTTTATTTCCTTATGCGAAGCATTAATTTTCATGTGCGGAGCATAACTCCATTCGTATTGAAGGGATTCAAAAGAAACTTCATATAATGATAGAGGACAATGAAAGAAAGTGCACAACATAGGAACCATAACTCTTTTTTCAATATTAACATAGTTATTGTCCTTTGTATTATTTTCTTGTGCGGATTATATATCCATTAATATAGAAGGAATTCAAATGAAACTTCATTATTGATGAGCAATGAGCGGAAGTGCAGAGCGCAATGATCACAACTCTTTCTTCAATATTGAAGGAGTTATTGACCTTTGTTTTATTTCCTTACGTGAAGCATTAATTTTCTTGTGCAGAGCATATCTCCATTTGTATTGCTGGAAATCAAATGAAACTTCACTTAATGATAGAGGACAAGGCAAAGAAGTTTAGCGCATAATGGCCATAACTATCTCTTCAATATTTATGGAGTTATTGCCCTTTGTTTAATTTCCTTAAGTGAAGCATACATTTTATTTTGCGGAGCATAACTCTATTTGTTTTAAAGGGATTCAAATGAAACTTCTTTTAATGACAGAGGACAATGAGAGGAAGTGCAAAGCACAAGGACCATAACTTTTTCTTCAATATTTACAGAGTTATTGCTCGTTGTTTAATTTTTGTGTGCAGAGGATAATTCCCTTAGTATTGAAGGGATTCAAATGAAACTACACATAATGATAGAGGAAAATGAAAGTAAGACGCACACGGACCATATCATTTTCTTCAATATTTACGGAGAATATGTGTATAATTTTCTTGTGCGGAACATATCTCCATTAGTATTGAAGGGATTCAAATGAAACTTCATATAATGATAGAGGACAATGAGAGGAAGTGCAGAATGCAACACAACACTTTATTTATTATTTACAGAGACATTGTCATTTGTTTTATTTCTTGTACTAAGTACAAGTTCATTAGTAATGAAGGGATTCAAATGAAACTTCATATAATGATAGAGGACAATGAGAGGAAGTGCAGAGAACAAGGATCACAACTCTTTCTTCAATATATATGGAGTTATTGTTTTATTTTATTGTGCGAAGCATTAATTTCCTTGTGCGGAGCATACTACCATTAGAATCGGATGGATTCAAATGAAACTTCATAGAATAGTAGTTGACAATAAGAGGATCTGCAGAGTACAATTACAATAACTTTTTCCTGAATATTACCGAGTTATTGCTATTTGTTAAATATTAATTTGCAGAGCATTACTTCACTTATTTTGAAGGAATTCAAAGAAAACTACATATAATGATAGAGGACGATGAGAGAAAGTGCAGAGTACAAGGACCATAACTCTTTTTCAATATTTATGAGGTTATTGCCCTTGGTTGTTTTGTGTGCAGAGCATAACTCCATTAATATTGAAGGGGTTTTAAATAAAACCACATATTTTGATAGAGGACGTTGAGAGAGAGTGCATAGTACACTGAACATAACCCCTTCTTCAATATTTACGGAGTTATTGTCCTTTTTGCTGATAAATACTACCTTAGTATTGAAGGAATTTAATATAACACCACATATATTGATAAGAGGTCATTGAGAGGAAATGAAGAGTACAAGGGCCATAAGTATTTCTTCAATATTTATGGAGATACTGCCCTTCAGTTAATTGTATTGTGCAGTGCATAGCTCCTTTAGTATTGAAGTGATTTAAAATAAAACCACATCTATCGATAGAGGATGCTGAGAGGAAGTGCAAAGTACAGGGACCATAACACCTTTTGTAGGAAGCATCATTTTTGCCAACATGTAACTGACATTGTGTTGTCTTCCTCTGACAAGCATATGCTTCGAGGGCATACGTCACATCCTGTGACAAGCCTTGTTTTTTTTTTATATTTTGCACACTTGTACTTCTCTTTCAAAATGAAATCACCAACTTATTCAATTTTCGATGTGTCAAAAATGAAAAAAGGATACTATGGTGGCGAACTTCGGGCTTACAATAAAATTGTCGTGAATATTTACTAGTATTCAAGAACAGTTGTAAACGTTTATACTGTTTCTTTCATGTCCTTTACAGTTACGATCATCATTATATTATGGACAGGTTCACGCTATGAAATGCATTGCAATGCATTGAAATGCATACATATACAATTATCGATTTGTGATCAAACCATTTTTGTTCTAGGGCGTTTTGCGATTTGCAAGAGAAATGACCATATGTATTGTCAATTATATATGCAGTAGTGGGCACTAGTTTGACGATTTTCTTGATATTTGAATGGATGAAATTTGTGCAAACAGCTTATCCTCTAGGATTTAATGATAATATTATTAATCTAGTGGAATATTTCTTAAGACAGTTCTATCAATGCCTTCTCTTTTTTAATAAACGTGTGAGAAACAAGCGTTAACAAGTTAAAAGGAAAAATGGAAACATAGGACGTAAATTTGGACGCATACTTTCTTTAAATGACTGTTACAGTTTATTTAAAAATGCCGGAAAACATTAACTACTAAGTACTTTATGTTCTCTTTCTGTTTCTTCTTTAAAAAATATTGATAATAAATGTAAAAGTATTTTAATTCAATCTAACCCATTGTATGAATTTGCTAATATTATTCAATCCTACACTGATTATTATATTAAACCGTTCATTAAGAGTCTACAGAACAAAAAGACAAATCGTATTAAAATTATTTTTTGTAATAAAGGAATTGATTTAATTGACCTTCCTAAAATATTCAATGATAAGAACGTACGAAGTTAGAACCTCTTTATTTCCGTAATACTTAAACACCACTTATTTGTTACAAATGCAGTATACCAGTAAGGAGTATTGTTTTTAATTATAATTATGTTACCACCGATAAAAATGTATTGGAAAACTGTCCTACATCATGAGAATGTCTTCATTCTAAATATATGTATAAACCTGTTGGTCATTTAATTACAGGTGATCTTAATTTTCTTGAAAATAAAAACCTTCGACACTTGCTTCGCAGAGACCATAAATTTCCACTTCTAATGTCACTTAATTTTAACAATAGCATTAAAAAAATTGAAGTATCATTAGATGACTACTGTAAAAAGTGGTGCAGAAATGAAAAACAGATGTTTCTAAGCTTTATGAATGGAATAATAAAGTATTGTTTACGGCCATTAATAAAATAGGCTTTTATAATAATAATCATATTGCTTCACCACATAAATCTCAATTCAATAAAAATCTTCAATCGAAATTCGTTTTGGTTCCTGCAGATAAAGCGGCAAACAAAACATAATTATTATATGACGAATGGTTTATGTTCAAACTATTTCAAGGGAACTATCTCAAACGACATCATATACTTCATACAAAAAGACTTTAATGAAATTATTTCCGAACATATTACTGAATGCAGTAAATGTAATGTGAAAATCAATAATAATAACATGAAATTAATGGATTCCTAAACTCCATAAGACTCTTTACAAACGTCGTTTTATAACAAATTCAGTGTCATGTAACACTAAACAATTATCAGTTAACCAGACTTCTGGTCTTTGTGCTATTAGAAATTACATTACTAAATACTGTAATAAAGTTTATGAGAATTCAAACATAAACTTATTTTGGTCAATACAAATATCGTCTGAAGTTATTAATACAATTGAAAGCGAAAGTTTCAAAGCGTCCTGTGTGAGTACAGGTTTCTACATTGTATACATTGTTTCGCTTCTTGTAAAAACATTTGTAAGACAAAAATGATCCTACCTGGCTTGAAATACTAATACAGCATGCTTTACTCATCAGACTTTTGATGAATATAGTATTTGGACTTGCTTAGATTTATGCTCAGCCCTCACTGTTCTTGTGGATAACTTATTTGTTGAATTAAATGGGAAAATAGTTCACCAAATTATTGGTGTGCCAATGAGTACTAACTGTGCACCGCTTATAGCTGACCTATATTGCAATGAACGGGATTTTATGCTTGGTGTATCAAAAGATAAACAATTAAATTTGATTCAATATTTTAATCAAACTAGTAGATATATTGATGATTTATTAAACATAGATAATCATGTCTTTGAACAAAATATCCAAAACATTTACCCTAAAGAACTTTCCTAAAATAAATCGTGTTCATCGTATACAGATGCTGCATTTCTAGACTTACATTTTACTATTTTAACAATATAGTTAAAACCAGTCTATATGACAAACGCGATTATTTTAATTTCGAAATTGTATATTTCGCGTTTTTGGTCCGTAATATGCCTAAAGGTCCTTTCTATGGCATATACATTTCGCAATTAGTTTGATATACAAAAACTTCCTCATGAGTTAAAGATTTCAACGAGCGTAACCTAACACTAGCTAATAAATTATTAAAACCAGGTTGTTTACATCATGATCTATGCAATAAGTTTGCTAAATTCTATACAAAATATAATATCTTAGTTTCTAAATACATATTTCGTTGAAATGGTTGTTATCTAACGGAATGTATCTATCCCACATATCATTTTACAGTGATGTTTTGAAACGTGTTCGCAAATGTAAATATGTTAAAGTGAATGCTCAACGTATACTTAATAATTTAGTACACCACTCTTTCTTATCAAAAGGATATAATGCACGTATACTAGAAATCACATACTTATTAGTTTTCGATACTGAATTTCTTTCATCGTTACAAATTTTGCAGTTTTAAGATGTTGGATAAGTAGCTTTAACCTTTTTGGGTTTTAAAATTATGAGTCATCGGGTGCATTGCGCGTTTCTGGATTACGTCATCATTTTAATATTTTTACTGCCTCAGTGACGTAGCATAAGGTTATCTGGAATATAGTTTGCCATTTTATTTAATATCTTACAGCATTTCCGATGGATACACTGGATTTAACACCAGCGTTCATTGGGTTAATTTCTTTTCAATTTGGATTATCAGAAAGTTATAGAATAGTATATTAAGTTTTATTCAGTTTAAAATAAACATAAACAACAAAGCTATGTGATCTGAAAATTGAACTATATGATGCTATGTCTTTAAAGCTTTTTAAAAAAATACGAGATGTACTTGATGCTTGTTTTTTTTGTATCATTTCATCGTGCCTCAGAAAGTTGCAATTCTGCAACTTCTGTTTGCATCTAGCCATTGAGTAATTAAATTGTAATTTAATTGAAAAATATTCTTTTTTATTGCAGTTTAATTTGAATTGCGATGCTATGAGGTTAATTTTTATTTACACTTACATGTTTTGCGAATAATTCTGGGCCAAGTGTGAGGTTCGTGCGCACATAAACAGGTTTAAACCCCAAATGCTTTGCATTGACCGTTTCTAGACGGTGACCCCAGTTTTATTCATGTGTGTTTTGTATTTGCTATGTGTTTGTGTGATGTGCTGTGTATTTTGTTTGCAATTGGTCACTTGCCTTAAATAAAGGACCTCGGGCTGCTAATACGAGTTTCTCCTGCTGTCGCAACTGTAGTTTCGGTTTGTTTATATTTGATAGGCAGTTGTTTTTACAGGCGTTTTTACTTTGTATTTTTGTGTTATTCCAGTGAACCCAAAATAAAGTAATCTACTTGCTCGGAATACGTTGCTTGAATGTGCATATAACAGTTTTTGACCGGTTGGAAATATTGCATGTGCGTTAAACTATAATTATCCAAAATGAAATCACGAAATTCAACACATTGGATATCAGATTATTTGGCGGTTATCCATTGCGACACGGTTCGAATCATATGCATGTTGTTTTTATTTTGCAAATTACAATTTTGCCTTCCGGTAAACATATATTGAAACCATTTTATATTATTTTATGATGATACGAACATGATAAATGCCATAGTTTAGCGTTTCGTTTTAAGGCGTGGACATTAAATTACAGATGCCTCAGACATACAAATAGAAAATCAAGTGGGCGAAATGCATTATATAATTTTGAGCAAGAATCATGTACTTTTCATTTTATTTAACATTATCACCATAAAAAGTTGGCTCTTTAAACAGTGAGCGTCAATGATTACACAGTTTGCATAAGAAATAAACATAAACGCTGTTGAAAAGAAGTACAGTGTACTCCATTAAAGCCGAACTCTCTGAAAATGCTTAATGTGCAAAAACTCTCGGTATACCGGAACATCCGAATATCGAACAGTAGGGTGGTACATCACTATGTTTCGGAGTACAAATTGACCCCTGTTAAACGAACATGTGTGACAATCTGATGTTATCGATTATCTTTAGCGCGCGATTGTCTTGCCGCAGGGTGATTGAACGCTTAATCCGATACTAAGGGCAACAATTCGACATCATAAAAATAGGGCTCCATATGAAGAATCATTCTTGTGCAATGTTAGTAGAGTGTTAAAATGTCTGAGTCACCTTCTAAACGTCGACTGGTATATTAACCGATACATGTAATCTGATTTGTGGCATTCATTTGATTGTGCGGTTTGTTAAAATTGATGCATGCTGGTTTTGTATTATGTTTGACCAATGATTTCAAAATGTGTTTCATGTGATAATAATGCGTTACGTTATAAACTAATACTGTCATAAAATGCCATAGTTGAATAAATCTGAATAAAACGAATACATTAATATAATATATATGCATTATTATAGTTTGCCTTATACCCTCAGATAGCCGGAACTCCATGAAAACCGAACATTTGGTACGGTCCGGTCGGCGTTCGGTATTGAGGGTGTACACTGTACTACATGATTGCAAAACATTATTTCTAAGATTTCATACGACAAACGTATAATAACATAAAGTTATCTGTATGTGCAATTATCCCACCCACAATGCACACCCATTTGTCATGGGTATGTTATTTTTACGAATAGTTCCAGTACAACAGGTTCAACTGGTAAACGGCACAGTCACTGATGTCCTTGTACGTGAAGGTCAATTAACAAATCTTTCCTGCACTGCGTCTGGATATCCTGCACCTAACATTATATTTGGAATATTTGATGCTGACTGCAGTTTACCAGGAGAAAATGTAGCTATAGGAAATGTCACATCGCAGTTCGTCAATACTACAGAAACAATCGAAGTTATATCAACATTACCGTTTGTCCCAAACCGAACACACATCAACTACACCTTGTGCTGTGCCGCTAATAACTCAGTCGACGAAGCTTCCAGATGGATTTTGTCAAACAACATACGTCTAGATATCCATTGTACGTACCATATGTGTGTGTTTTGTAAATTGAGTAACATTAAGTGGTAATAGGATGGTCATTCATATTATCGAGCGCAATGACACACCATATGCACTGGAAATCACAAACGTTATGGTGCCTACAATAGGGAATGTTGAAAATGCTACTTGGAATCAAGCGTTCACTGTGGATATTCTTTGTAAGTGTTACATTTTAAACATGTAAAAAATAAACCAGCACATGTATGCATCAACGTTTAGGGAAAGATCTAGAGGAAAATAGCAGGACGATGCACCATGCTCCTTTTTGGTTCCCCCAATTGGGCTGGTCAACACAGTGATCTTGAATATCTTGTGCAATTTAATATATTTTGAACATATTCAATGACAATTGAATATACTATGCACAACAACCTTAATTAGAAGTATTAGGCTCATTAAAACCCATGGATTTAGCAAATTGTAAGAACAGGTAAACACACTGGTCCGGCTTTTCATCCTGCTCCATTTAAGGACCACCCTGTACCTTTTGTGATCTTTATTTTCAGTGCAGTTATTTATATAACAATTACATTAAACTAGCCTCAAGGTATAGCATATATGCATGTTTTTTATTATTATTTCATGCGTCGTATCGACCTTGTGAATATGATTTAAATACTGACTTTGACTTTATTACACAGTTCCACCTTCCACTCCGGAGATAGTTTACCATGGAAACGACGCGTTCACTATTAAAAACGCCAGGATTGCAGTAATCAGGGGCAAAAAATATATTGTAACTTGTATCAGCGAATCGAATCCTCCGGCTAGGATACGATGGATAAACCAAACACCAGACAATGCATCTCTGCTTATCCACACAGTCAATGATACATACCCAAATCAGACGTGTGAAGCTACCAATAAAATGAGGCCCACTGGGTACACAGAACAAATCGGCACTGGTAACACAACACTTGCAATCAGTGTACTGTGTAAGTATGTTTCTTAGAAGTATGTTGTTAACGAGGATTGTTGTCTTAAAAAGATGATTCAGTGTAAAAGTATACCAGTAATTTCGTTCATTTGTTGTAGTTCCTCCAGACCAACCAAGGCTTTATTTTAGACAATCATGTGGCAATTCTGTTAATGACGATCAGATTACACAAAACATCAGCGTGGTAGCAGGACACAATCTCACAATTAGATGCGACTCTACAAGTCGACCTGAATCTACCTATGAGTGGACTACTCCCAGTGGCAGCACACTTTCAAACGCCCTTCACATTGCAAGCGTGAACAGTACTCACAAAGGAGCATACACCTGCACTGCAAACAACATTATGCAATCAACATTCGACGATAATGATGTTGATGGGAACTCATCATATGAACTTTTTCTAGATGTTTTGGGTATTAATAAACATATCTTTTCATATATTTACATCGCGATGTCTATATGTAATTCTCTGCTCAATTATAGCTGTTGTTTTCCACATTATCTGCCTTGTAGAACCGCCCGTCATAAGAGAAATGCCGAATGTGACAGTGTTATTGAACGAAGAATTAAACATCACATGTCCTGTTCAAACTGGAAATCCTAAGGAGACATACGTACAGTGGACAGGGGAAGGCATTGCAACACATCAAAATGAGACGATATTCATAGGACAAATTGCTTTAGCTCACGAAGGATTCTATACATGCTCTGCTTCCAATAACATGACACCGACTGGTTGTGGACCAATCTCAGAAGAAACAACACAGCGTATCTACGTTGATGTGCAGTGTAAGTTGGTTTTCTTACTAGTTCATAGGACACACGCTATTGTGCCTGGAATGTCGTTTATATGAACTTATTCACATATGTTCATATTTAAAACAAAATCTCATTAAATGTCTTAACTTTAAAAGCTAAAGCATCTCAGAAATAATATAAAGGTATACTAGCATAAACTACAACCTTTGGGATCAAACTCTGGTCTCTGTAACTATTCGGCCATTCAGGCTTACAATCATTAATGGGTATTTTTAAACGTTAAACGTTTAAATGTTAGTGATACACGTGTTTTCCAAAATCGTTACAAATGCTTAAAGGCGCTAACAATGTGTTAAAAGTGCAACTGATCATTTACAAAATCAGAACTAACGCACACATACAATAAAGCATCATGAGCGAAAACCCTATAAACATCACCATAACATAAGTGGTATTTGAAATGTTTTAAATTCCGTTTTGAGCTAACGTGTTAAACACTACAAAACTAGCCGATGTGCCTCGAGTTTTATTTAGGATATCGTGGATATCGCCGAATATTAACGGTTAATAGTCAGATGATATTCGCGTTGCCACGGTATTCGGCAAGTTAATAAACTATTTTGTAAACACATTTACTTCTAGTATTTTACAATAAACAGTATCCAGCAATTAAATTGGTAATGGCGAAGGTTACATACCATACAAACACAGACAATATAATGGCCGTTTGAATTGTTCATTCTGTATATGACCATTTCATCTTTTGTGTGGCTTTAATAATTGATTGCATTTTAGTTGAGGTTGTCCATAAAGGACATTATACTGCCGTTATATTTCTGTGTCATAATTGTTATTTTGCTTTTTTATATATAATGTTTTTGGTGTTTTTTGGTTGGGGATCTATAACAAATTAATTGCCAATATTCCAACATGCGAAATGGTCTCTTCAAAGGGAAATATAGATTAAATGCTTTTGACCTAAGTCAGATTGCCTTGTTTTGTCTGAAAATGTATTTTTTTTTGACAGATGAAGCCAACATATCCGACTTCTATGAACGACATTTCGCGGCGGGAACACCCTCGCTTGTCACGATCAACCAATCAATGCCATTGGAACTCATATGCAATGTTACTAGTGACCCAAGGTCGAATATAAGCATCAGTTATTATGGTCATATGAATGAATATGAAGATATGAAAGCGACAAATAATGGATATTATGCTGTCTACAAAGTTCATAATGCATCTTGTGAATATGATATGGGAACATATAAGTGTTCAGCTGGCAATAAGCACAACGCAGTTTCAGAAGAAAAACAAATTGATGTACTCATAAGATGTAAGTAAGTTGTAGAATTACTTTGAAATATTCGTTGTTCAACACACGTATCATGGTTCACTAAACACATTATTTATTATATTTGTTCCAGGCTCACCACGATTATCCCTTGTCCCTGAACACGTGCGAAACATAACGAAAAACATCGGCGAAGCAGCAACGTTCATATTTAATGTGATTGCCTATCCAGCCCCAGATCTGATAGATGGTTATACATGGGAGAAACTGACATCAAATGATAACTGGGAAAATGTATCGACTACCACTAATACCTCCGAAACATTTATCGGACGTCAGCAAACAAAGTTTATTATTCACAACATACAGCCGGATGACTTCGGTCAATATAGGGTCAATATTTCAAACACAGTAGATGGTCAGCTTTCAGAGACGTTCTTTCTTATAGAGAGTGGTAAATAAATACAATCTTCATTTTAAATGCATGGCTTATGATATTGCAAATTTAATGTAGATATGTATAACAAAAATGTTCCCCCAGATTATTAAGAATGTACACATAATACAGTTTTACGTCACGTTGTATGCTTTCTGTGGAAATTGCCACAGAAAATGTTGTATGTATATAATTAAAAATAAATAACACGTTTTTTGTTCTATTATAAAAGTTGTAACACTCGAATTTTAGCCCGACCTTATGCCCCTTCAAACCTAAGAGTTATCCCAGGCTCGATAACGACGCAATCCGTGAAGTTGACATGGGAGCCAGGGTTTGACGGAGGAAAAGAACAACACTTTATTGTAAAGTACAGACAACTTAACGGTATATGGCGAAACGTTACGGTATACAAACGTGATTCGCATCAGCTTGAAGATTTGGAAGAGGGGGTTACCTACGAAATAAAACTGATTGCAAATAATGAAGTCGGGATGTCTGATGAAACAAAAACGATTCAAGTAACAACATTATCTAAACAAGGTAATGTTTATTACAAAATAGTTTAACACCTTGCTTTTATCTGTTTAAATCAGGATGCAATAAAGATATATTTCTGTTTGGTTCAGTTGTGAAAGTTAGTAAAAAGAGTTTCACGAACTATTGATCGCATGTTCGAGAGATACATCCATTGCTTGTTACTTATATAGAATATTGATTGATTTCATCGAAAATTACCCTTTACGCGCTTTCAGTTGTAAAATGTTTAATGAATATACACTTTAGTGACAGACCCAGTTGACCCTATAGATTTGACCTCTTTTTAATAACGAACCGATACCTTTTTTAAACATTGTTTGCATTAGCTATATAAAGTCGTTTTGTATGTATTAACATGTCTACAAAATGTAAGGGTTACACGAGGTATAATTTACTGCAGAAAGAAATGGACTTTTGGTTATTATACATCTGAATGTGTTCATAATCAAGACAAGGTTTTGTTTATAAAGTACATACAACTGACAAGACACAATACGAATGAACATGAGTGCATATATTTTGTTAACTATAATTATGATCTAGATCGCGAGGAATCCAGTCAAGGATCATCTGCAGCAGGCGCAATTATTGGAGGAGCTGTAGTCGTTGCTCTGATTGCCATAACTGTAGTTGTGGTCGTAGTATTTAAGCTGAGAGGTATAGTTATATGTTGTTATTAATATAACTAAAAAAGTGCTTTTGCAACTTTATTAATTACTAGTAACAATATTCTAGATGATTTAAATAATATGCCGTACAAAACATGCGGAGTTGAGTAATTATTAATTTTATTAATACAATATCTTAAACATATATTATTTATTTAGAAACACATTTATAATAGTTTTCTGTTTTAACCTCAAGGCATAAACGTCGCCCAAGCCATCAGAAACAGGTTACGTAAACCAAGGTACCTGACATTTGATTCAAATATAAATGATTATATATTTTCTATCGGTAGCATTGTTGTCGGATTTCACAGCTCAAAGCTTAAATTATTTAAAGCGGAGTCGTATGAATTTAATAACAGTCATACACCTGCGTCGTGCGTCATTCATTGAATGAATTCACTAATGTATGTTATCTGCAATTAAGGTACCATAGAAATGAATTTATAATTGCATATTGAATGAAATTCAGGTTCCATATAATGTACACGTTGCAAACAAGATTTGATTAAAATAAATATAACGTAAAATCACCAAATACTCGTAAATGTAAATGTTATTTTCAAGGATTAATATTTTTTTTTACAGTAATCATTCAACCAAAGCAACCAAAGGATCCTCTTCACATCGGCACGAATATGTTAACCATGGTGAGTATATAGTATCCTCAATTGTATTGTAAGGCTTGGGATATTAGTATTACCATTATGGATTATTGATATGAGATGACAAGGAAATATTAGTATTACCATTATGGATTATTGATATGAGATGACAAGGACATATTAGTATTACCATTATGGATTATTGATATGAGATGACAAGGACATATTAATATCAAATCATTTACGATATTACGGCGTTCAATTGCGATATATGACAACACACTAAGCATAAGACTAAGTATGTGCATATTACTTCTTACATTCGTATTACATGTAAAATTGACGATATTAATGGTAAAGACAATATTATTATGAATACATTGTTATTATTTATTATACTACTGAATGGTGTTACACTAATATGAGCTCATATATTTCTACTGAGATGATGAATTTTACGTAGGTGAAATTAAAACTGTCCAAGGGGATCATGCCTGCGATTTCAAAATGGACACAGTGACACCACCACCACCATTACCGACAATACAACCGACATTGCCAACTGAGATACAGTTTGGGGCATATCGCAGAGAGGAAGACATCCAATACAGCAACGTTCAGGGAAATGAGAGTCGAACATTAAATCTTCGTTTGTTACGGCAGGCAATAAAAAAGACTAACACTGAACCTGCTAAAGTCTATACCGAATTTAATGTAATTATTATTTAATGCTTATTGTTATACCATTTCTGTCAAATCAAGCGTGAATGTGTTAAATGTGAACAAGTGAAGTTATTTTATGAACTTGATATGTAAGCATATAAGGTATTGATAATGACTGGAAAGTCGATACCGTTCACAGTAATGCTGCAATTATGTTTTGTAAGGTTTTTCAAAACGATGTCATCACAAATACTCGTATTATACGCAAAACCTTATATTTTATAAGTTATACATGTACATTTTATTTCAGAAATTTCAGCGTGTACAAAAGTACCAAACGCAAGCAGCACAAAAGACTTGTAACCTGTCCAAAAACAGATACAAAAACATATACCCTTGTAAGTAAAAAGTATGACTCCATTTCTTATAATAACCTCGAAAGCGGGCATTTAAGATGAAAACACTTTTGTGAGTTGCGATTCATTTCGTGTATATGCGTATGCGTTGTTCTAACATGTATCACATACACGAAAACATGTGTATTGTAGATGACTTCAACCGTGTCGTGTTGCCATCTGTAGATGGAAGAGAAGATACAAATTTTATCAACGCAAGCTACATAAACGTAGGAAAATTGTATAGAATCATACTTATTTTTATCTTATTGCGCTTATTATAGTTTTCAGTTACAAGTTCGAAACGCATTTATGATAGTGTTTATTATCAAATGACATTCTGATACGGATTTCACACACGGTTTGTATGTTGCAGGGATATAATAGGTCTTCTCGGTATATAGCTGCACAAGGTAAACGTGAATATTGTGTAAAACTATGCTGTATTTCCTTAAGATTCTCAGGTGCGAGCTGGTTCTATTAAAGCATGTATGCAAATATACAAATTAATCTCACACGGGGTTCATCAAATATACAAATAAATCTTACACGGGATTCATCAAATATACACATTAATACCACACGGGGTTTATCTAAAATATTTTGACTATTTAACAGTCATCACAGCAAGTTCCGATAAGATGTTAAGCTATGTAAGTTAATAATACTTTCGTCGGTTGTCCGTTGAGTTCGTAGATTGCTCAAATAGTGTTTGTTTGGCGTAAAGAATATTTACAAAAAAACTAAATAATTAAATAAATACACTTGTATTTGTAAAAGTTGAGTAATATATTTTAAATGAACGAATGGTAAACATTCATACAACATGATTAAAAAGCGCAACGCACGAAGGACGGAGCAGTTTGACCCGGATTACAACGTCATGCGCACATAACGTCGCTATTTCTCAAAATATTCTCCAGACGGCGGAACATATTTTCTGTGTCGAACTACCCACTGCATACAGATTTTTCTGTACCATTCACTTATTTCACTTATCACGTATTTACTTATTTTGTATATGTTGTTATTTCTGAATTAGGAAAGATTTTCATAACCTTGCCCGCACAAGTCAGACTTCGAAATTATACTGGCACAGATTGGAATACACGGATCATGCTAAATCATTTAAAACTCGAGAAGTGACGTATCCTCGCAGCGATGAGCTGGTGGAATGTCCTTATGGCACAGCATTTTCCCAAAATATTTATTTTTGGATGGATTTAATAAAAGCTCTACCCTTATAACTTTATATAAATTATGGAACTGGTGTTTATGAAACAGTGTTGCCATATATGTTGTTTTATTTGAATGGCACATAATATATAATAATATCATTTAATTTACTGTAATAAAATAGACTTACTACCTTAAAGAATACTTCCTGATAATATGTAACGTTCACCTTGCGTGACTCAATATAAAACGCTGAAGCAACATTCAGCTGGAGTTAAACGGGAAAACGAAGAAAGAGAGTGGGCATCAATTTATTTGCTTACCAGCGTCATTTTAAACTATTAACCGACAATGTTAGTTAGATATTAACCCCGGTAAACCCGGAAGACGAACATCCCTTAATTACTAATTCATATGTGTCCGTACCATTCATTCAGGGATTTATTATAAAGCTGATTACCCTTAATCGCACCGTATGAACGTCAAACGTCGTCATTGTAGTACACTTGAGAAACACACTGTGTATCGGTATTCTTTTTTAATTTCACGTCATAAACTGTTTAGAATTGGGACATGTTTGACACAGGCGTTAATTATTATGTTGCGTTACACTAATAAACATTTGCGGAGATTTAACAAAGAAGTGTTTGAAATTTGATTTACTTTTGATGTATTCTAATGAAACTTTGAAGTGCTCCGTACTTTAGTAGTTCTGTTGCTAAGACTATGCAAATAAAGAAACTTTAGCGTAAGAAGATGATCAAAATACACAATATTATTAGAAATATATTGTTATGCACGCACACAAAGAGACATCGTTACGATTATCATATTTCATTTTACAACACCAATTTACGCACTTTCCGGACAACCCTCAAACATGTACGTGCACTAATCACTGTGTGAAGAATGCAACATAAGTATCATTCCCCATTGTGTTGAGTTCAAACTTAATATCCAAATTAGATAGTTAAAATACATATTGTTATCTGTATTTTAATGGAAAATTTTTTTAACAAGGAATATATGGTAACATCTGTTTTAAATGTCACTTGTTCAAATAAGTGTTAAAAACATAATAATTTAATACATTATGTCATGGTGTTTCTTGTCTTTTTTACGATTGCTGTTGATTACAGGTCCGCAGGCGAATACAATCGAAGACTTTTGGAAAATGATTTTGTCGGAAAATATATATGTTATTGTTATGCTAACAAATACAGTCGAGGATGTCAAGGTATTTGTATTTGTATTTACAAACAGCTGAAGCATATGAAATCAGGAAACGAAATGTTTGTACATTTAAATATTTATGTAATGTTATACGTTGTTATACTATTTTCACTCTCCCGGTATATGCATTGAAATGTAATAAATATATTTCATTATGATCAAATGCTGACGTTCGTCCCAGTAGCTATATTTACATTTCAGTTCATTAGCATCAAACTGTAGGTGATTTTAATGAGATTGCGTCTAAGCATACAGTGAACATTGAAACATGATTTCAGAGGAAGTGTTTCCAGTACTGGTACGACAACAGCGGACGGTTCGGTGACTACACAATTAGAACGACAAGCTGTCAGACATATGCGAACTACGTCGTTAGGCAGCTGGAATGCATAACGGTAACCCTTATTTTACACCAATAATGTACCGGGCATGTTTGCTTACATGTTAGGGTACGAAATGCTTAGATTGTTCTCCGGTTCGAAACGTTTCATAGCGATCTCTGGTATAAAATCACCGTCATGTCAAATAAGTCTTAAAGTATTTATTTGGCTTTTAGTAGTTGAAAATGATTTTACTGCGTGTTTGTGTTCATCTTAACCTGATATATCTTTTAAGAAAACACGATTATGCGTGTACGATTGAATACAGATTGCATAATGTAAACATTAAATTGTTAAATCTGTGTCATGCGAGTCAATTGCATTTTCGCATATTTACTTATTAAAACCACTACTACGATTTTCCAAAGTACATTTTCTGAATAACGGATTCAGTCTCACCCAAAATTCATCAACTGAATGTTAATGTGGCTGTTTATTATAAGCTATGATTCAATGCCCACAATTATTTATATTCATGACTCAGATTGTTTTGACTGACACACACATAGAACATATTTCGTATAACAAATTCAGGGACATTCCGTGAAAAAACACTGCGTGACGCATTTTCACTTCACAACTTGGCCGGATAAAAATATCCCGGACACCTCGTTGGCAATGATTCAATTCTGGAACAAGATTCGTAACCATGACACTGTTACAACTGCACCAATACTCGTGCATTGCAGGTTGTAAATGGTTTGATATCACAGACATTATGTTATAAGTGCTTATGTTATTTATTAGAATGAAAATATTAGTGTCACCGTTTCCTTTTTTGTTAAATTTTAACAAGATAATTGTTAAGGTAAATAATTTTTCGACAAACTATTAATATATGAAAAGTAAATTTTAATTAGCATTTGAATTTAGTCACGTTCAGTTTTTATATTGTCAATGTACAGATGTATGTACATCGCACGGTGGCAACCAAAGCTGCTTGAAATGAAATAGCTTTATGTTTGTTTGTTGATGTTGGTTGTTGGTATTGTTGTGTTTTGTTATCGAAAAATATTGTGATTGATTGTGATACATTAAGTGTTAACTGTATGTCCGGTTTAGATTAACATGTACTTGGACACAGTTTTTTTTAACTTTGCATAATGTCAATAGCGCCGGTGTTGGCCGTACGGGGACGTTCATCGCCCTGGACTATCTGTACGACCAGGGGATTGCTGAAGGGATGGTGAATGTGTATGATGCCGTGGAGACACTGAGGGATCAGCGGATGTGTATGGTGCAGACAAAGGTTCTTATGCAGAGTACATGAATGACCATTTCACAATCAAATCTCGTTCAACAGTGCATGTACAAGAAGATCGTTCAAACTTGTCTCTATTTTAAGTGTAGTGCAATAATAGCATTTAAGATGCTACTGATAATTATATGACGCACAGCTAATAAGACATGGCCATCATGTTCAATCTGAAACAATCGTGTGCGGTTTATGTATGAAATCAGTGAATGCAAACAACGCTTTTTGCAGCTCAGCAACAAAACTAATCAAAATATTAATTGTTTCGTTATCTTCGTTATATACATTTCTGGAATTGTAAATAATACATTAATTTAACATTGAGAGATATCGAGTACGAATTGTTAACAATGTTATGATGATTGCTTTTCTCAAATTGATCCGTCATGTGTGTATGCATGATTGTATGTGTATATATAGGAGCAGTACCTTTACCTGCACGAGTGTGTCTGTGAGACCTTGTGTCCCATCGGTGAAGTGTACAGATCAGAGGAGTTTAGTGACTTGAGCACCTCCACAGAGTTCGTGAAATATATCGAACAGGAATTTGAAGTATGTTAATTTAGTATAATATTTCGATTTTTTTGTGTACTGATGTAATAACATTGCTATATGCATTTATAATTGTCTCAGAAGTAAACAAAAACTATTGAGACACTTCAGCTAACTAATGACTAACATATTAGCATCTTATGTATTGTAATTCACTCATATTAGCATGTTAAAAATGCGATCAAATAAATGGCATACCCTGATAGAAACATGTGTACCCTTAAATAAAAAACAACGTGAACCACATCTCCTATAGATGATATAATTTGCATGACATGGCAGAAACTGGTGCGTGAAGACAACATCGATCGTCCACTTACTTTGCTATCTTTGAGTCTTGAGTTATGTGACATATTAATTTTATTTTTTACGTTAGAACCATAACTTAGAATATGAGCCACATTTTGATTCCTTGCGCTCGTATGTACACCATTGGGCCATGTGCATAGTTTTTTTATGCATATATGCTATTGATAATTACATATTACGATAACGCGATGTTCAAGATAGCCATAAATAGTGTCAGTCAAGAACATGCTATGTATCATTTGTTCACGTTAAGTGTGGAATACAGCCCTTTCATTCGTAAATTTTTAGAGATGCAGTATACTGTATGTTTGTAGGAGTTATGCGGTGATATGCAGACACATGCTGCTTCAGACTGTGAGTATGCCAATGCACCAGGAATAATATCGCATGAAAACATCGGGAAGAATCTCGATGATTCAGTTGTACCCAGTTAGTAACCTAGGTCATCTTATCTACAAATAATTAAATTGTTTTGATTTAAGCATCCACAATTCTATATGCCATGGAAATAATCTGCGTTATGATATTTCTTTACTTCCTTCCCGTTTAATAGTTAGACCAGCAAAACGTGTCTTCTTTACCAATGTTTACCCTAAACAGATTCAATAATTTATATTGTATTAAGTCGTCGAAAACAGTAATAACCGGATAAATACAAAAAGAAGGATCAATGCACAAGGCTTATAAACATTATTTGTTTTCCTTTCAGATGACAAATATAGACCTATGCTGAATATGTCTTGCCAAAACAGCTACAACAACGCCGTTTATATTTCAGTTTGTAATTTACATCATTTATTTACCACATATACAATATTATTACTACAGTTTCAGTTTAAACCTATTTATTTTAGCTTGATTGCATCGAAAGCCTAAGGTTAACTGAGACTCTGTCGAGTCCGTTTTCTGGGTAGGACCACTACTTGGTGTATTTGAGAAAGATTCTTGAGTATGTTCCCAGAATTGGGGATAGAACCCGGAACCTCCCGATCGCAAGGCGGACTCCATATCCGCTACGCCACCGCGACCTGTACTACAATTATTGAACACGTGAATAGTGATATCTTTAAAAAAAACACGTGCTAGAAAATACAACAATTATTTTAACAATACCAGCTTCCTTTAAAGGAATAAAAATTATAACAGTATCACGTTGTATTTATGTAAATTTAAACAAACTGCACTTTCAATTTCGTTGATAAGGTAGTCATTGGTTTTCAGACCTACTTGCATAACAACAAGCTAATCCTGATACAGTATCCATTGGAAAAGACGAGTGTTGAATTTGTGAGTCTGATAAGGGACCAGGCAGTGTCCAGTTTAGTGGTCTTTGGGGAGAAGAAGGTATTTCTTATTTGCGTTTAATATATCAGATACTAATGTTTGATGCTTTGCTGTTTTCATTTAACCGTCTAAAAGTATGCATTTATGCCATTTTTTAAATATTAAATGCCGTTTAAAGCATGTTTATCTATATTTTCAAATACAATATTTGCCCAATACATCTTAATATTATAGCGTTAAATATGGTATACAGATTTCTTCACACGTAACGCATATTTAATACAATGAATATGATGTTTTCTTAGAACGAACAGTGCTGGGGAACGGGAGATTCCAAACAGAAATTTCACTCATTCACCTTGGAAACCCAATCAGTACAACAGATGAAGCATTTCACAAAAAGTTCCCTGAGATATACATACAGTGGGGAGGTATTTAACTTTGTGATCAATGCACTTTATGTTAGTGAATTTTGTTCCTGACAAGTAACACAATCAGGAAAAAGTTTTGGTTCGAACACGTCAAACACTTTTATTGAACGTATAGAGATTAAATTCTAGAACTATTTTGTCATAGCATGTAGTTAAATGAAACGTTTACAAATGTGTTTCAAACAACTCTATTACTCTAATATGCGAGTAAAATAACTAAACATACCATAGTACTTATTAGATGTAAAACAGAACATTGCCTATTCATAGGCAATACATTAAATATGTACGTATACATTTGTACACGTTCGCATTTTTACAAGGACGAGCACAACGACCTACGTCACTACGAGTTCACCTCGTGGCCTGACGGCTCCCGACTGTGCACGGTGGAAATGCTCCTGGACGTGTGGAAAGCAGTCACACAGGGAAACCCGCCTGGGCCGGTAGTCCTACAGTGCCGGTATGGCGTAAATTGTTAAAATAATATAAAGAATATTGTTCATGTTAGCCCTATTTGACAATAATAGGGATTTCACCATTGGCCTATTAACATCCTTCACAAACAATGTCATGCAAATGCATTCATAACTGTTTGTTTAATATTCTAAACAAACAGACGAACCCAACGCCAACATAAACATAATCTTCTTAGGGGTAGTAAGAATTATAATGTTTAATAATACAACGGTGGTTCTAAATGTTCGTATTGTTAGTTATTTAGGGATGACAATCGATAACGCTGTAATTAAGTTATTGTAGTTCCATAGGTACCAAAGTAATTGTTGTAATGTATACACGTTCAAGGGACGGCTACACACGTAGTGGACTTTTTGCGGTCCTTTGGAGCGTCCTGGAGCAGACTAAAGTGGACGGCGAGGTGGCCATAGCGCAGGCGGTGAGGATAGTGCGACGTCGCCGGCCACAGGTCATCACGGACCTGGTACGTCATTCGGATATGTATATTAACTATATGGGTAATCATAAGCTATGCACTGCGACAAGTATGGGTATTTGGATTTATGAACAGTCAAAGGGAAGTAATCGAACATTTGCTGGGATTACAGAATTTTGATTAAACATTTGGTTTAACTGTCGTGTTTAAAATAACAGTTGTTCAGCTAAGAAGAACAAAGACTCTATATCCATAGGCACTTCCAACTATACCTTTTATATTTCGATTTTCTAAAAAATGACGAATCGCATCGGTTTCAAATTTTGCACTGCTCCATCATACATAATTTCCAATACAGGTACGATACCAATTGAACGGTCTAGTTATAATTTATATTTCCTCGTGCTCTCTGGTGTTAAAATATAAATAAAGCGAAACTGCAGTTGCGGCAGCAGGAGGGACCTCTTATTAGCAGCTCGAAGTATTTTATTTATGGCAAGTGACCAATTGCTAAAAACAATACACAAGACATTACAAAAACAAATGAACATAAAACACACATGAATAAAACTGGGGTCACCGCCTTGCAACGGTGAATTCAAAGCATTTAGGGTTTAAACCGGTCTATGTGCGCACGAATCTCACACTTGGCCCATAATTATTCACAAAATATGTAAGTGTAAAGAAAAAATAACCTCATAGCATCGCAATTCAAATTAAACAGCAATAAAAGAGAATATTATTCTAATTAATTACCATTTAATGAATCAATGGCTAGATGCAAACCAGAGCAGCAGAATTGCAACTTTCTGAGTCACGATGAAATGAAACATAAAACAAGTATCAACTACATCTCGTCTTTTCATAAAAAGCTTTACAGACATAGCATCATATGGTTCAAGTTTCATATCATCGCAATGCAATTTCAGGAAGAAGCCGTAATGTTGGGTGTAAAAAGCCAGATTACATAGCTTTGTTGTAAATTAAACTTAAGATATTATTCTACATCTTCCTGCTAACCCAAATTGAAAAAATTAATTTAACTTATTTAACGCGTGAGTTAAAACCAGTGTATAAATCGGAAATTCTGTAAAATATTAAATAAAAGGGTACAATATATCTTAGATAATATAACGCTACGTCACTGAGACAGTACAAATATTTCAATGGTGGCGTAATCTAGAAACGCGCAATGCGCACGATGACGTCATAATTTTAAAACGCAAACAAAGTTAAAGCTACTTATCCACCATTTTAAACGACCAAATTGTAAACATGAAAGAAATTCAGTATCAAAAACTAATAAGCATGTGTTTTTTAGTATAAGTGCATTATATTATTTTGATAAGAAAGAGTGTACTAAATTATTAAGTTTACGTTTAGCATTCCCTTTAACATATTTACATTTGCGAACTCGTTTCAAAACATCACTGTAAAATGATGGGCGGGATATTCCGTTACATAAGAACCATTTCAAATAAACATTGTATTTAGAAACTAAGACATTCTTTTCTTATAGAATTTAGCAAACTTATTGCGTAGATCACAATATAAACAAACCTTGTTTTAATAATTTCTTAGTCAGTGTAGTTCGTTGAAAGTTTTAATTCATGAGTATGCTCTTGCATGTCGAACTAATAGCAAAATGTATATACAATAGGAAGGACCTCCAGGAATATTATCATCCAAGAAAGGGAAATTTACAATTTCGAAATTAAAATCATCGCGTTTGTCATAGAGACTGGTTTTAACTATATTGTTAGTAAAAGTAAGATGTAAGTCTAGGAATTCAACATCTGTATACGATGAAAACGATTTATTATCGAAAAGTTGTTTAGGGTAAATGTGTTGGATATTTTGTTCAAAAAAGGGTTATCTATGTTTAATATGTCATCAATATATCTGCTAGTTTGATAAAAATATTGAAAGCAATTTAATTGTTTATCTTTTGATTAACTTAGCATAAAATCCCGTTTATAGCAATATAGAAATAGATCAGCTATAAGCGGTGCACAGTTAGTATCCATTGGAACACCAATACTTTGTTTAAATATTTTCCCCCCATTGAATTCAACAAATAAGTTATCCAGGAGAAAGGTAATGGCTGAACGTAAATCTAAGCAAGTCAAACTAATATATTTATTAAAAATCTGATAAGTAAAGAGTGCTGTATTAGTATTTGAAGCCAGGTATGAGCATTTCTCTCTTGCAAATGTTTTTTCGATAAGCGAAACAAGTTTATGACTTTTAGTCTGTGAGGTAGGGTTGTATACAATGTAGAAAAATCATATGTACTCACACAGGACGCTTTGTAATCTTTGCTGCAATTAATAACTTTAGACGAATTTTGTATTGATCAAAATAAGTTAATGTTCGTATTCGCATTAACTGTATTGCAGTATTTAGTAATGTGATTCCTAATAGCACTCAGACCAGAAATCAGATACACTGATAATTGTTTATTGGTACATGACACTGAATTTGCTATAAAACGACTTTTGTATGGAGTTTTATTGAGTTTAGGAATCCAGTAAAGTGATGATAATTTCATGTTATTATTATTGATTTTAACATTAAATTTACTGCATTCAGTAATATGTTCGGAAATAATTTCATTAAAGTCTTGTTTGTATTTAGTATATAATGTCGTTTGAGATAGTTCCCTTGAAATAGTTTAAACATAAAAAATTCGTCATATTATAATTATGTTGTTCGCCGCTTTATCTGCATGAACCGATACGAATTTAGATTGAAGATGTTTGAGTAATTTATTTTTTTTTAAATTAAGATGTATGTGGTAAAGCAATATAATTCTTATAATAAAAGCATATTTTATTAACGGCCATAAGTGATACTTGATTCTTCCCTTCGTAAAGCGTCGATACATCCGCATTATCATTTATGCACCACTTTTTACAGTATTCGTCTAATGATACACTTATTTCTTTAATGCAATTGTCAAAATTAAGTCAAGTTGGAAGTCGAAATTTAGGGCCTCTGCGAAGCAAGTGTCGAAAGTTTTCATTTTTAAGAAAATTAAGATTACCCGTAATAACATGACCAACAGGGTTGTAAATGTATTTAGAATGAACACATTCTCATGATGTAGGACAGTTTTCCAATACATTTTTTATCGGTGGTAACATAATTATAATTAAAAACAATACACCTTACTGATTTTCTGTATTTGTAACAAATAAGTGGCGTTTCAGTATTACGGAAATAAGGAGGTAGTATTAACTAACGTACACTCTTATCGTTGAATATTTTAGAAATGTCAATTAAATCGATACCTTTTTCACAGAAATAAATTTTAATACGATTGCTCTTTTTGTTCCGTAAACTCTCGATGATCGGTTTAATATAATAGTAAGTGTAGTCATGAATAATATAAGCACAATCATACAATGGGTCAGATTGAATTAAAATACTTTCATTATTTATCAATATTTCTTAAAGAATACACAGAAAGGGGTCATAAAGTACTTAACACTTTTTGTTTTCCAGCATTTTTAAATAAAACGTAACAGTCATTTAAAGATAGTATGCGTCTAAATTTACGTCGCATGTTTCCATTTGTCCATCTACCATGTGAACGCGTGTTTCTCACCCGTTTATAAAAAAAAAGAGAAGGCATTTATAGAACTGTCTTTAGAGATATTTCGAACATTTAAAATGTTATCACTTAATCCTAGAGGATAAGCTATTTGCAAACATTTAATCCATTCACATTCCGACATACATCTGTATTTAACTTTGTATTGACTAGAAGTTACATTATCGAACCTTAGCTGTTCAACAGGTTGAATTGACATATGTGTTATATCGTGGCCAGTTTTGTAAAACTGTTTATAAATGAAATAAAAATGTATTATTATTTTTAATTTTATAAAAATGTTCTCTAAAACTAGTTTTTAACGACCGACCTGTCTGACCAACATACTGTGCACCACAGCAGGGCGAGTTTCATGTTAAAACATACAGGATATTCATGGAATTTCATGAGACGTTACTTAAACATTTAACTGGAAATTTAAGATTATTAATTGATGATTTAATAAACGAAGTAATTTTTAGATATTTACAACATATACACTTCGTGGAATTGCACTTGTTTATCGTAGGATACCGATTACACGGTGGATTGATATGACTACTAGAACCTATGTTTCTAAAAAGACCAATGGATAATGCGCGAAGCAAACTAATTTAAAGACTATGTTTAGAATAAAGTAATTGTCTATTATCGTTAGGTTATTGAATACTACGTGCAATCAGAATCCGTAAAGGTGAAATAAGTTCTTTAAGAGTTAAACTAATAATTGCACGAGAAAATCGTGGTGAATGTAGAAATTCAATGCAGTGTATAATCAAAGTATTTAACAACGACACCCGATTCCTGATTAAGCGAAGGTCCAGTTGATTATGGGTATATTACTTTAATTTCTATGCATGTTGTATGATATTCAATCAACGTGTTTTGTAAATAAATGAGACAATTAACGCACAATGACTTGTAAACATGTCATCGTACATGTAAGTGTCCTATAGCAGTTGTACCGTAAATCCTATTCTTCAAGATATGATGTGATTATCCACATTACGTTTCAGGAACAGTACAAGTTCTGCCATGATGTCAGCACAACATACATAGAGCAACTGAAAAATACGGTGTATGAAAACCTGTAGAAAACTAATGTAAACAACACTTTCATAACACAAATGAGTTGCCGACACAAATAGCAACTGAACAATTCATTAAATGAAACCGTAATGAGATTATATGTATACAATACACATGTAGGCAATATATTTTTTATTCTTAAAGCACATCTGAAATTTGTGTATGTATATATTCGAATGTCAAAATTGTACTGTATTTTATGAATGATGTTTATTGTCTACTTTGGTTTTATATGCTAAAAAAGAGAAATTATGAAACAGTTTAACGATTTCAATTTGTTGCGCTCAATAATTTCTATACATATGCAAAAACATATACATATTCATACTGCAAAAGTGTGTACTTAACATTTTATAATATTTACATATAAACTGTTGTCCAATGAAGTTTGGTGTATAACTGATACGTCAATATGTATGAAACGCGTAAAAAATCATAGTCTAAGTTATTAGTAGTTTTATTTGAAAGCCGCACAAACGGTTAGAGTGGTCAAATTAGGAGTAACCAATTAAAAACGGTCATATTCATTTGTCTGAATATGTCCTTACGATGGTATATAACCTTAATAATAGACATGCAGTTTGTTGGGCTGCGTCTCATTGTGTTTATATGTGTTAAAGATGGAATACAACCTGGGTTATGAACATATAGAATGCAATGTACATAAAGTACTGCTATTCGCATGCGCACTATTGATCTGTTGTAAGCGTAGCAAAGTTTTTAAATGAAATGGGCGATTTAATGTAGGCATGAAATCGAACCCTTCCGGAAGTTTGGTTTTGTATATATTGTTTCTTAACGATTGTATCAATATATTATTGCTACTATAAAAATATATTCGTGATGAACTGGAATATGTTTTGTTTTAATACATGTCTTTATTTATGGGACATACCGTCGATACACCACTTTAAACTGTAAATGTTAAGTTTGGCTTGTTTCACCTTGTAAGTGCCTTTTTATATGTCTCATCTTACTGTTTTATATTCAAAGTCTATTTCATATAATGGATTTATGAAACTTATATGCATTTCTTGTTTTATATCAAGATGCAATAAGGGCCGATTATCACTTAACTACATAAATCAATATTCTGGCTAAACTTTGAGGTTTGTGTTTTTATCTGAAACTTTTAGATAAGTATGAATCTCTATCTTAACTCGTTGATCTCCAATGTTTTGAGATTTAACTAACGCCCTACTTTGAATTTGAGCAACAATTGTGGATCGGGATTGATAATGCATTATAAATTGTATAGAAATATTAAGTCAGGACTATTGAGGCACTATTTTGTCTTATGTCTCAGGCACACATTCCCGATTATGGCTCCCGACAGCGACCCAATAGCGCAACAATATAAATAATCGAACAGTCGGGAATGTCGGAACGCTGTCGGGAAAATGTCGTATCGCATTTGGGAGAATCGGGACGCTGTCGGGATTATGTCGAAACGCTGTCTGGACGCTATCGGGACATATTCAATCTTAAGATCAAAAATTGAGTTTCGAGCCCCGAATATCCTTTTCACTCAATTCTGTGCTAAGTCATTTAATGAGTTGTGCTAAAAACCTGATGATATTTGTTTTACAAGGCCAAAAACTAATATGTAAATTGACTGTGTATTATTTGCATGATTGTAATTATAAATCAAATGAAATTACAATAAGTATGATTAAACTGTGCTGTAAATATATTTACCTAACCATAATGCCACAGTTTCATAACCATTAATATACAAATGATTCAATATGTAGTAAGATTTCAAGTCATATCTCTATAATTGGCTTGACATTTGGCATTCTTAATGAGTTTAAAAAAATAATTGCAATCTACTCTCTCTTTAAGGCATGTCTACCTTTTGGTATTCTGACAAAATCCAGCCCAAACATCATCCCTCCCGATCCTTTTTACGTACACGGATAAAATCCCACCCATTGTTTTTGCAACCAGAAGATAACCCATCCGCCATCAATATTTACACTGTTAGGACTATATGCAAAAATAACGGTTTAAAATATAAATAGTGTAGGGGGATATTGCCCGAGGTGTAAATCTATTCGAATGGATTTTGTCCGAGTACTAAGCAACAATGAGAAGAATGGATTTTGTTCGGAGCGGTGGATTATGTCCGGCATTCCTACCGTGGCCACCCGAACACTCTTCATTACTGTTTCATATAAGATGTGCGTATCAATAGCAGTAAAAATGTAACACAAATATACACTACACAAGAGTCAAAAGGGATTGAAAAGAAGTTACTAGCCCAACTTGAATCAGTTTATAATTATTACTCTGTATTATCATACATGTACGTTCATTTTGTGTTACGATTTTGCGATTTGTACAATGCAAAGTTCTGTTATATTTATTGGAGGGCACCGCCTTTTTTGTGCTACATGTATATACTCGCTTTCTTATGTTATGTGTGTGACTTGTACTCGTATGTAGACTATTTTTGTTTTATATGCCAGCTTTAGTATGTTTTATATACGCATCCTTATGTTAACTGCAGTTGTGTTATGTTAAGCATTCACTGTCGTATGTCACCTGTGCGCTTTGTTAAGTTTTGTGCACGCGATATAGTGTGTTATGTACACGTTTTGTGATTTCAGTGAAACGTTTTGTTATCACCGCATAAAAAAACAGGAAAAACCCCACAAAACTGTAAAAAAACCCACAACAAATGTAAATATAATATATCGGTATGAGCATTCATATTGCGATATTTATTGCAGAATCAAATATTGCAATATACCAATAAACCGGTATATCGTGAAACCCCTAATGTATTTCCGGTCATTACTTCCTGTAAACACCAAACAACCAATATCTGAATGTTTTGCAACTGTTTTCAAATATATGTATTTCATCTTCACAAACGACTACTTATATAGGTCTGTATATAGGTCTGTCATGTTGACGTGTTTGTTTTTAGTAATATATTTATTCTCATATGCTTAATGATGCATGTGGTTGTTACACTTAAACGCGGTTAAAATGCTACATCGCTATTTTTGCACAAGTTTAATACAGACCAAATATATATATAAAGGCGGTACCGTGTGATGCAGAAGTTTTCAAGACAAGTGTCATCTGTTTATTTATAGATAGCACATGTTGATGTCGATTTCGTGGATACATACTATGTTTACTAAATGTGGCTAATGAGTACACATGCAAGGAAGTAGCTTATCACCATTTTTAAAGGAAAATTCGTATCAATAGAATACAGAAAGACAACATTTCTAATAAACGGGAGTGACGAAAGATGAATATTTATTAGTATGTTTTGAAAGGCGGTGCACATGCACATAAATACTCGTGTAAAATATGTAATCATTGTAATAAACATCGACGTACGTACACAATAAAATCCACACAGAGCAAACTCTTGCAACGGTTACTTCACCTGGGCAACCACTACCACCGCCAATAATTTTTTTCTAGATCTGGAAACATTGAAAGTTAGAAAACGTTGATTGTTTCATTATTATTATTTTACGCAACTTCAAAAATATTGCATTATTCATCCAGCCTAACCAGTAAGAGTTTAAATTAAAGACATACACATATACACAAACAAGTGAAAATAACAAACCGATGATTTCACATAATATATAGGTGCACCGAAAATGACAAATTGTTAACGTAACATTACGAAGTGTAAATAAAAGTATGGAGGTTATAACATTATAGGGAATGTACACATCGTATCAACGACAGTACATAATATACGGAAAAAACAACATTATAATAAGAAGGGCACATAACATTGTGAGAGTATACACATCACAATAAGGAAGCTGCACAACACAGTAAGGATTATACACATCACATAAAGGAAGGAGCATACGATAATGAGAAGTAAACACATACAAAGAAGAGGCTCCATGACATAGTCAGGACTATTCAAAAAACGGAGAGTAACGTAAATAACAAGGGGTATAGATACCGCAAAAACTAGGGCACAATACATAATGAGGAGTATATATACCACAATATGTAGTTACATTAAAAAATGAAGTATTATACGCCAAAATTAGGTGGGTGCAGACCATACTGGGGATTGTACTCACCACAATAAGAAGGTACATACCCGAAAAATAATGAGGAATTATTTACCATTGTAAAAGTGTACATACCATAATGAAGACTGTTCACATCATAATAAGGACGGTACTTGACAAAGTGAGGACTGTACACACCACAATAAAGTGTATATAAAATAATGAAGACTGTGCACATCATAATAAGTAGGGTACATACAAAAAGTGAGGACTCTACACACTACAATAAAGTGTACATAAAATAATGAAGACTGTGCACATCATAATAAGGACGGTACATGACAAAGTGAGGACTCTACACACTACAATAAAGTGTGCATAAAATAATGAAAACTGTGTACACCATAATAAGGACGGTACATACCATGATGAGGAATGCACACATCACAATCAGGAGGTCACATAACATAATAAGGAGTTTACACACCACAATAAGAAGGATACTAAACATAGACTATATGTTTGCAATCTAAAGCCCACCATCACGTAATTGACTGGCGATTCGGCGTATTTATCGCGTTCCCAGCAATCATGTACATGTGGTCCCAGATGGACTGAATATGGGCCCATATGCCCATATTTGACCCATATGGGACCTATATTGGCCCGCCCATGTGGGTTGGTCCATAAGAGTCTTCGATGGGTCCTATATTATAGCACTGTAAGGAAAAACTGGTCAAAAGGTATTATTTATTAAAAACGTATTTATTGCGAGCTTCTATGTGGCTAAATTTATCTAAGCTGCTTTTATTTTATCTATTATACAACAAATAAGCGTACGACTTACAACCCATATGTAATCCATATAGGCCCCATTTGGACTAAACAGGTGCGCGTAAATAGTTTTTTTTCCATTAAGACGTAGTTGTGATCACGAAAGTGCATCAAAGTTTTTAATAATCGCATAACTGAAAAAAAAAACAATGTAACGAGCTTGCCCATACAAAAACAATCGGTAGGTTATACAATTGTGCTTGTAAATAATATTATTTTGTTCCAATTCAGTACAATGATATCTTACATTATTAAACTGCCATTTAAATGCATGCACTTATTGTAAGTAAAGATAAGTTGTAAACGCGTTTTATTTTTTTATTATCCGTTGTTGTTTCGCATTTGCCATGTATTTTCGCGATGTCAGTCGTAAGGTTGCAATGTTCCGACACTATGTTGGACAATATTGCAGGGTTTTCATAAACTTTGCTTCACTGTGGAACTGTTAACTGTCAAGTTCAAAAAATCATAATTTTAAATTCTACGTTTATACCAACGTTTCTTTATTCAAAGTGAAGTACCTTTCCATGTTTATTGCGTAGATGTACATTAAACCGTTGACTGCATATTGAAGAAAAAGAGGTCGTGTTAAACCGTCTATGCAGGGACTGTGTTTACTAGTTTCGTACGCTTTTGTTCCATTTTTATCTATTACAAATATGCTGACCATCGGATTCAATTATATTTTTTTTAGAATTATTAAAACTGTATCTTATCAATTGTGAAACGATTTTTTTTCCTCTAATAGGTACTACTTACAAAATACTTTAGTATACCTACCACATAGGATACAAATGACCAAATATAGACCCAAACATAGGACCAATATTCAACCTATGTGGGCTGCCTATATTGGTCCAATATGGTTCCCGGTTGCAAACCCCATCTTGATCCCATATGGGTTGTCATATACACGCCCATATGGGTTCCATATAGGTTCCATATATTTTGCTTGCTAGGTTATGCAAAGTAAAAATATTTACCTTTCTAATAGCAAATGTATCCAGCTACCACCAAGTTCTTTCAGTTAGATAAATGGGACAATGGGAAGCATCTTAACGATACCTCAAGTGGATAGCAACCGTGCACGAACTATTTATATAATATTATGGACTTGTTCATAAAAGGACAGTTTGTTTCTTTGACAAAATTAACTATTAACGTAGTGATATGTAATGATAACACTAGTTATAGCAAGTTGTATGTAGGTAAAGCACAACTATCTACTTATGACTAATATCAAACCAACATATGCGTAGCATTTTTCTCCCTGCATTGAAAAGCAAATACATATAAAAGTACTTACATAACCTAGACATATGCAGCAGAACACTGCACGTCAGTTTTGTTTCACCCAATCGTGTGCAGTACATCCTTGCTGATTAGTTTCAACCTCGACCACTATGACTGCCAAGTTAATTCTGTGATTCTTACTCAGAGCCAATTGGACGCAATCCCTGCAGCATTTTCGAGTGCATGATCGGAAGCTACTCGTACAATTAAAAACGCTATGACTTGAATTCTTTTTGACAAGCTGAAATGTAGTTGCTATTGTTTCTTTTTCTATTCATCATGCCTTAGAAATGTGCAATTTAGTCATTCTGTTTAATATCAAAACACTGTGTAATCAATTGAAGTATTATTTTTATTATCATTTATACTGATATGTATTGTGCATAATCCTGTGACAAACGTGAGGTTCAGGCGCCCGTAAACCGGTTTAAACAACCAATGCTTTGCATTGACCGTTTCAAGTTGGTGACCCCAATGTTATTCATATTTGTGTTTTGTGTTTGTTACGTGCTTTTCGTATTGTATTATGTTGTATTGGTATTTGGTCACTTGCTTTAGACCTGCCGTCCACTACAGTTATGCTTTGCGGAAGAGTTGTCGATACAAATATTCTAGTTTCGGGAACCATTCGGAATAAAAAAGGCGGATTTTGGACAACGTTCCTGTTCGGCATATATTCGCGGAGTGGCATACAACAGGTTGCGGAAAACACCTTATCTAAATTCACCGAATGCGACGCGGAAGAATGCCGATCGTTTCGGAATTACATACCGAATGTTTTCCGATCATGCGAATAGGCTGCGTTAACATTGCAGAACATGCTAGAATGCTGAAATGTTGCCGATTGGAAGGTCGGGGTATATGAACGACTCCGAAGGACGCCTAACTACATCTGATTATCAGTTGCTAGGCCGACAATGGATCTTTAGGTGCATTCTCATCGCCCTTGATGCCATTTTTGTCTTGGCATTTTACCTGACACAGAGAAGACATCATCGATTGTGGATCAAACAGTATTTTAGGATCACGCCAATAAATTTGGATGGCATACCACAGCGTCTAACGCCTCGCATTTAGAAAAAAACAAGGCTCCGTAACGCTTCGATGCTGTCCAAAATCTTGCAAAGGCACTGAGTTACATGACATCTGTGGACACGTACGCCTCCTTAGTGTACGACTTCCGTACTTCTGTACTGCACTGGAAAGTGAATGTCATTTTGTCCTAGAAGTGTCCACTCCCCAGCTTCAGGAGTACACTGATAAAGTTCCAGTCATTCCAAATACTTCAAAGGCTTAACGTGATTATGGCCGCCCAATTTACGAGAAAGTGGACCATGTCCCATACTGTTGGCTTTCACTTGGCATTGCCTACTTTAATAGCGAAGGGGTGTGATTATTCTGGGCATCTCTAAGAGACTTTTCCACTGTTTGTTTTTCTTCTCAACTTGGGCTTTTATATACAGGTTTTAGCCTTCTAGACCAAGACTAAGGATCATACCTTCTGTAATGTCCGAAGGCTGACTGACAAATAACCTCACGCCAAACCTCTTCTTTAGTAGCTTGTTAATGATTTGCACTATAATAAGTGTTCGACTCACAAGAACAATGCCAATTTTGTCACATATAACACTATCGGTAAATTGACCGCAGTACTTATGCTGTCGCTTTTTTATACTTCGGGAAACATGTCTAATACTCGGCGACCCATTCCACTGACAATCGGCTTTTTCTGCGACGATTCTGAATATTTCATGACATGATCGGCATGGCTTTCGAGTGTACACGGGAACAGGACTTTTTCACTCGTCGTCTTCGGATAGCGTTCGCCATCGATTCAGCTTCCTTCAAGGACCGCTCGGGGTAGCTAAACCGATTACGAAGCCCTGCTGAAGGCTTTCCGAACATGCCATGTCAATGGAGATGGTTTTCGGAAAATCCAGTTTTGTTGCCGATGGTTTGCCGAAGACACCTAGGCCGTCCCAAATACACCATTCGGCGTCAAATTTTAACATTTGAATGCCGATGTTTGTTTCAATCCCGATCATGCCCCGAAGTGCCAAGAAGGTTTCAGAATTGTAAAGGAAGGACACGGACGGGTTCCAGAACATCGCGTAGACATGTCCGACAAATTTTGCCAATTTTTTTTTCGGGAAACCTTCGTGAGCCTAGTGGACGTCAGGATTTAAACAAAGGACCTTATGTTGCCCATAAGTGTTTTATCCTGCTTATGAAGCTGAAGTTTCATATTGTTTATATGTCAACCTCTATTGCTATATGAAGTTCTTGTTGTTACCCTTCTTCAGCGCTTCATCCAGCCATATAGGTCGACAAGGCACAATCGGTATAATTGATTTGGAAAATTTAGTTAGAATGATTGCGTGTGTTGCTAAATCTTGGATAGTTTTACTGTTATCAAAAATAAGATAATGATTTCATTACAAACGAAACACAAAATTTAACCACTTCACTTTAAGTTCCTGAACAAAGTTACAAGTGAAACATGTATTACATGTTTGCATGGACCACACTAGTATTATATTTAATTGAATGCACAATGAACAGCTATGTTATACAGACGTGTTTAATGTTTATGTGTGTGTTTGCTGAAATAAAAATATGTTTACGTATAATTTTCATTTACACTGTACAAGGGCACACTTAAAATAAAATAAAAACATTTTTACATGTAATGAAATGAAATTATGTCATTTGCATGCAGTTATTTGCGTCTGGTATGCTCTGTTTAATTGTCTTCGTATATAATATGTCCAATTTGATAATCGTGTAAAATTCTACCAACATTACAACATGTGTATATGACCACTGACCGAGCACGATATTAATGAAAAAATAACGCCTCAGGACATTCGCCACTGATGAACGGCTTCTATGATCTGAACAGAATAAACGAGCTCATTGTAGATACAACAATTAACAATACCAGATTGTGTGGGAGAAAGTTTCTATTAAATATATCTATAATAAAATGGCAAACTGTAAACTATGTTGATATTATTCCAACAAATTGGTGCGCTATTTTCATCCAATATAGGACAAAGAGGTTTACAATAATTATAACTTAATTTACTGTTTCACGAATTGCAAGTGTTTGCTGCAATTGATGGTAATGAAATGAGAAGGGCATATATGTTTGACAAGCAAGAGGGCTACGATGATCAAAGCGTTCACTGGAGATCTGCCTAAACAGAGGGTTAAACATGAAAGTAAGCCCCAATTACAATGAGTCGTAGAACTTTGTGTTGCATGCCTCATGAGCTTTCGGTTATATTTTCCGAAGTCGAAAGACTAATGAAGACAACCATTAAAACGCAGTACCTGTCCCGAGTTGGTCATTTGCTGGTATTAACAGAAAGCATAGTCCTATGTTAACGTATGTAGTCGTACGTTTAGAACATATGAACGCCAACTTACGTTGACTTAGGCAGCTATATGCAATACGTAGGAACGAACGTCAACGCATTACATCCTGTTCCGATAGTCATACATATACACGCCTTGCACATTTAAAAAAAGTATACTAGTTAATCATTTCATTTGTTATCCATTGTATAACTTCATAACCCATATATATGTAAGTGCAAGTGCTACTGCGGTTGAAATATTTGCTTAAGAGACCCATACACTTACAATTGTATAGTCATTTTTTTCAAACAATACAATTGTCATTCATGTTATGCCACCAACTGTTCAATTCTTGTACTCAATATGTTGTATCATCTGTATTTTAAACGCTGGTCTGACATGGATTTACCCTAGTGTAGTTTTGTTTTTCTGCGCTTGGCATTGAATGGCATAAATAAGAAAATAAAACTATTAGATGAAATATACGCAGTTGAATTAAGGAAATTGTTTGCCATTCAATATCTTTAAAATACTGTATTAAACAGTCAATGCCATTCAGAACTTGTTCTCCGGAAAGAGGAATAGTTTCAATGAAACCCTAGAAATTATATCACATTAAAATCGCAAAGAAAAGTACATTAAAAAGCGCGTGTGTAAACCACTACTTGTAGATCGATGCAATTTATGGAAAATTAGTCCGTTTTATGTTATATTTTCACTGCAGTGAAAGTATAAATTTTTATTTTACTGAAAAGCATATAATAAATTGCATCAACCCTCAATATAGCCCACACACACCAATGCTATTGTAAATTGTATGCATTGACCATATCATTGACCATTTTATTGAAATGGTATGGATACTTTAATATTGACTTGCTTGACCGCTGTTTTGTACTTGAATAAAAAAGCAAATGGTGCTACTGGATACTTTTCCTCATTATGCCATGCACCCTCCTTATTGTAGTAATTAAGTAGTAAATACCCGAAGTCATGCAAACGCCGACGTGAAGTTGGATTTAAGTCGCGACGTTGATCACTGTCCAGGATCTTTGTGACAGGCAAATGGTACACAGGCCGATTTTCGACCACGGTTTGCGGACGATCTACCTTTATATGGTGTGTTTTGTAACTTAAATTATATCAACGGATGCATTTTTCTACAGAAGGTGCACGTACTTTGAATTGTACATTGAACAAATTAATTTTCAATGACGGATACAGTCGTAGTGGTCTTGTGGTGGAGCTATGGTGCATCATATGAGACGCGGCTGAGGCTGTGGCAGAAACGTGATGATCAGGCGAATGAGAGAGCAAGTCATTAAAACGATGTAATTTCAAATATCATACCAAGTTAATTTGATATGTTACAAAATAATGATATACAAATTACTTGATATAGTTGCGTGTGAAATGAACTATATTTAAAAGAGTCATATTGTCAATTATAATAATCATCTATTATAATCTTCATCCCAATCAGTACCAATAAGCATTACCATTGAAATTTATACTTAACTAGTTAAAGCGTGTAATATGCTCATTGGTTTACTATGTAAAGAAACTATTATGTTATCGACCTTATATCTTTCGGAACATTCATAATTATTATTGAAATTAAAATCTTCAATATAATATAACATTATATTCTTAATGCATTTATAAATCGTTATGAATCAGGCGCAGTACCGATTCTGCCATGAGTTCATGAAGGAATATGTCGAGGGTTGCCTAGTGTATGCGAATGTATGATCCGCTTGAGATTACTGAACAAAAAGAAACACATGTCAAACTGTCTTGTATACAAAAGAGAACACTGCACAGTGACTGAAAGTATATTGGAAAAATATCACGTTATTTTCCATTCGTGTCGAGGAATTTTGAAGCATGGTTATAAACTGTTACATGTAGCGTTAAGTTATTTTTAATATTTTTTACACTGTTTATCTCAAATGTTATTTACATTTGTGCAGTTAATCAGTGTTTTTGATAGAATATAAATGTTGTTTATGCCCTAGGCTATACGATATTTGTCGTATTTATAACATTTAAGTTAAAACTGTTGTTTTAACTATGATTTAAAACCACGATATATTTACCTAGCATTGCTTATATCAATACATTTCTATGTACGTTTTTGTTCATAAACATGCTAAAAGGGACTTGTTCACACATTTTTTTGCATTTCTTATAATATGCCATTTGACAGATTTAGGCATTGGAACTAAATGGCTCAGGTATAATAACATGAACAGGATTTTCTTTAAAGAAAAGAAGAAAAAGGTCCCAACCGGGGTTCGAACCCGGGACCTTCTGATCAAAATGATATCGCCTTCACCATTTCTATAAATGTCTCTGCATTTTTACCCTTTATACATGACGACTTCTGGACAACAATTTATACGAAAACAGGGAAACACTCCAAATTATTCCATGGTTTAGCGTTACAAACGCTTTATTATTTTATCAATTTCAAGTTATGATACCCATAAACGAAGAATTATTACACTATGTTTCGATGTCCGTATCTTATTTCGCTCCCTTTTATACACTATTTTTATTTTTTGAAATCTATGACATTTTAAAATTTATGAGCATATTAATTCAGATTTTATAATTATATTTATACTATATAGGTGCATTTAAAGCAATGTACGCGTTGTATTTTACATAATAGATTTGTGTTTAATTGTCTAAAACTTCTTTTGTAAAATACTTTTTGTAAAATACTATCTGGCAGTTAACAATACAGTTTCATAACAAACGTGCCATGTAAATACTAGTACAAAATCATGTTATATTTATGAATTCACGTTTTAATCGCAAAATGTATTAAACAGATAAACTGTATTATTTCGTCATCATGTTGTTATTACAGTAACATACGCATGCACATCTTTGCTAAACAAACGACAGTAAATATTGTTTAAAAAGTGATACTTCTATAAAGTATCTGTAAAGCTTTTCTCCGTTGGTTTGGAAGACACTTGTATCACTATATAGCGTTCGTGCGTGTAGATCAGACTACCTTAGCGATTAGCGTGAAATACATGTAAAATTAGTTTAGTATTTATTTTAACTCGATTGCATCAACAGTACTTGGTGTCTTCGTCGGAGATCTTGAGTACGATCCCAGTGTGGGGATCGCACCCGGGACCTCCCTATCGCTGGCGGACACCATATCTACTACGCCACCTGTAAGGTCGTAGATTTCAGCACTGGCGGAGGCTAGCCCTTTTTACTTTATGTTTTCTTTATAAAATGTGTTAGTCCAGATGCTTTACGTTTTACAGTTAAGACATAAATGAACATTCTTCAAAATACGCAAATCTATGGATAGGTTCCTTTTAAACCTGAACCCCGAGCCTTCCTGAGCGATATACTTTTGGGGCCGAGCAAATAAACCTACGTTTATTGAGCACTTACCTAGTTTGTATTGCATCTCTAGGAAAACAAGAAACGTGACTATCGTACGAAAGCATGTTTGCAAAGGATATAACAACCAAATGTAGATGTTTGCACACATTCATGCGACAAAAAAAAATAATAAGATGAAACCAAGTAAATTTAACTGAACAACTGACTGTTACGTTTACATGTAGTTTTCGTTTAAAGTTATTTATTTCGAAAGTTTAAGGCATATGTAAGTTTGTTTCTATGGAAGAACTAGAACTTCTGATCATAAGATTGCCAGGCGGACACTTTATCCATTTGAACACTGCGATTGTAAATTTAACCTTAGCCACACAGATCCCATTTGCAATGTTAACCGTATTCGGGATATTTCAGCATTACAGTGGTAATGAGCTAGCAATGCAAAGACCTCGGTCTTTGCATCACTGACTCGTATGCAGACGTAAACATTGTCAAACTATTAGATATTGGAAAACAAAGTTAGGTAACGAATGTTCAGTGATACCTAAAGTGCATACACGTAACTCGCGTGAATGTGTTTGTTTTAATGTTTGCTTGTTTTTGTTTTGGCCATGAAGTATCTTATGTTTGCAAATTTCGGATCAGCTAGCGCCGGGACATATTGTAAATAGCGTGATTAAAGCAGTTGGACAAAGAGCTGTCTACTGTTACTTGTAGTGATGGCTCCTGAGATATAATTTGATATCCGCTTAGCGGTTTCATTTTCTTTCAATAATGTTTGTGATAATGCAAATTATGACGAAGAAAAAAGAAGAAGAATATGAAGATGATGATGATGATGATGATAATTATTATGATGATGATGATGATGATGATGATGATG